>CAJUYH010001529.1:0-48214 GCA_910591685.1 Galerucella tenella | reverse complement strand
AAAAAAAAAAAAAAAAACGCTCAAATCTCTATTAACATGATGTCTCGTTCGTATCACATTCCGAAACTAAAGTACAAATTTCTTCGTAAATGGCAAAATATTTATCATTACAATTCTATTATGCCATTTTCTTTAATTTTCTATTATTATTGTTATTTTTCCAATTAAATAGTACGTAAAGAAAAAAAAATGAAACAATTGTATACAAATAATTCATATCAACTTGGAGTTTTGCTGACTGTCCACTGCCTTTTCTCTGTGTGCCTGCAAATCTTCTATATTATATTATATTAAACTATAAATATACACACATATATAAAAAAAAACTGCCGAGAAATAAAACGTTAAATATTATATTATATGGATTTAAAGAATGGAAATAGGTTGTTGAAATTATGTAGGAAAAATTCGAAAAATGTTATGAGTTTGTTGGTAAATTTTTGTCTTGGATAATTTGTTTGCGGTATTATATTAATATTATTATTAACGTTATAAAAATGTGTAATATGAGTTTGATTATAAGCGAAAATTAATAGTGTAAAATTGCTTATTGAAAAACTAAACAAAAAAAAAAGATGTACGGAATACAAATATAAAGAGAGAAAAAATCCATTGCAATGCCATATATTTAAAATGTATATCCAATTGCAATTTAAAAATTATATATTGCTATTATTTAATGTTGAAGGTGGTAAACAAAAATGTGATAAGCGCATTATATAACATTTGTTAATTTGAATTATTAATAAAAATATGTTTTTGCCAGTTCGCTACTATACATGTAAGCACACGCTTGCTTATTATTATTATTATTGTTAAATAATATTCTCTATTGTAAATTAAATTTCATCAATTCAATCACAAAACAAAATGTTTTCGTTTTTTTTTTTTCAATAGCATTTTTTCATACTTCCCATCATGTTTTACTTCTATACCTATTTATTTTCCATTATTTAAACTAATACAGTATGAAAATATTTTAATGTATAAAAATTATTCGCCAGTCTCTATAGAAAAAGAAAGAAAATTCTAATGATTAGCATGTTTCTTCGTGTAACATCTTGCTTTTGTTTCAAATTCCATCTTTTCAAAACGATACTCCTCTGCAATATCAGGCATAAGTGGATCATCAGGATTCGGATTGTCGAGCAATAATTTCACAGCGACAAACAAACTTTCAAGAGTTATTGTAGGTTTCCAACCGCCATTCGGTGGCATTTTCAATAAATCCATGCAAATTCTACCGCCAGTATCGATATTTGGATGATAAACTGGTGTAATAAATTTGATGCTCGGTGGTTCAAATGGATAACTATCATCAATTTCCACGTCCAATTTAAATATTCCATTCTCATACGGGCTATTTATTGGTCCAATTATAGTAACTATTAAATTATTTATTTTGTCATCTTTTTGGTAGCAGGATATTCCTTCAGGAGGATTCTCCATCAGTTTCTTCACCTCTTTCTTCAATCTATTCCCTGCTTTTTGCATTCTTCGATTACGTGCAAATATCTGCTCAAAAAAAGAAAAAAAAGAAATAAATTTAAATTCAACGGATAAATCAAATAACTAAATATATATTTAGACGAAATATACTCACTGTTGATTGTTATCTATTTAGATTGCAATCAAAAGCGAAATAAATTATCTTTCACATACATACGAATGTATAATAATATTCTATACAAGTAATAACCACAAATTTGCGGTTTTACAATAATATAGGTGGCGTATTCATTGAAACCGGCCGATATCTCGGGTATCTCCGAATTTATTTTCCCATTGCGAGTTCCATGATGGCAAATCAAAACCCGAAGATACCCGAGGTATATTTTCTTGCCGATTTAGCTATATCGTATATTCCCCACTTTTGTTATGAATTGGCGCCAATATTGTATTAATTGTTCATCAATGTGAATCTTTAATTCAACATTTTTTTCCACTAATTAATATTGTGCATTTTTAATCAATGTCTGGTAATTATTTGTACATTGGTATATGCTGTGGATATATAAATACGTATACTGTGTGATGATTCACAAACAAAAGTATTTGATGAAAAGTGGGGAGAGTGATGACTGCATGCGATTGGTTATGGTGGAAAAAATTATAACATACTTTTCGTTATGTTGTTCCCCGTGTGGGAGTGCTAGTTGTCCATGTAACTCCACGGTAATATTTGTCCATGATTTTTAGTTCTGTTGGTTACAATGGAGTAATATACTACTGCCACAATATATATAATCCCGGCAAAGCCGTTGTTATTTTTTTTTTCTCCCCCTGAGATATATATATATATTTTTGTGTTAATATTTGTGTTATTTGTGATAAAATATATTGTATCGGATAAAGTGTAATTACTGGTAGTGTAATAAAAAAATAATTGAGGAGTGGCGTCTACGTCGACGAATTGAATCCACTCTCTGTTCATTTACAGGTGAGTAGACATTTGAGCGACAATGAAATTTGGGCGTTAACCTTTTCATTTATCATTTTTATTTTTATTTTTTTCTCCTGTTGTAACTCTGTTGAGTATGGATAGAATGAATGAGCGATTGGCATCGTGTAAATGAAAAAAATTCATGTTGATTTCATATGACTCATACATGTTTCAATTGATGGAGTTTATTTGAAATTGTTTGGATAATGTGTGCGAAGTGAATAACACAGTGAATTGTATATTAAGGGTGTGTCTCGTCAATAGAAATTTAAAATCGTAGCATGGACTAATGGGAAAACAAGTGTCTATTGGCGCACATGGGAATATTGATAATAAACAAATAGATATAATAAATATATATATTTCATTCAATTAATGTTAAGAATATGAATCATTTCATGTAGCTTCCTGTTCAATTATTACTTTTGATTATTTTGAGAATACTGAATATAAGTGGATAATTCTGGTAGAGATGACAATGAGTGTATTTAAATAGAATTGTATTTTTTTAATTTGGAAAACGTTTTGGAAATAATGTTTATGAAAAAAAAAACAATTAATAAACACAATTATTTTTAATAATTATCAGGTTATGTGGGCGTGGAAATGCAATTGCGTTTGGGCGCGTCACATGTCATATAAAAAATATTATCAATGTCGTTTATTGTATTTTTCAATAGTCCAATTATCATATCGAAACATAATCTCATATTCTTCCGATAATTCATCCTATAACGTTGATATTAAATTAAAAATATAATATATTTATTGACATAACCTCGATATTCATCAAAAGAAACAAAAAAATTCCAAGTACATACTGAGTCTTATTGTTTATTATGTTTACTAAATATAATTTGTTACTATTTTGAATTATTGTACACAGAAATCATGTGGATTTTATTACTGGCATTGCTGGTGGCATTAGGAAATGGAAATGGTCAAATGTATCAGGAGGATTTTTCAACATCCACCACGAGATTACCATGGAATCGTTACGATAATAATCTTCAAGATCAAAATACTGGTATAAACTATCGGAATCCAAATCTGAATGATAATATTATATTTAAAGAAGCGTAAGTATTCACAAATCAATTTAAAAAAAAACAATAAAACTATACTGTGTACAATTTTTCCCATTAAGTCCATATGACTTTTTTTTTATAATCAATTATTAATTAAAGTTTAATAAATACACAACACTTATTATATTTATTTTTCATTTCTTTATAGGACATATTTCGTGTTGGCTTCGAAATTATGTCGACCAGGTCAAGTTTATCGAGTGGCTGTTGATGTCCTCCACAGTCCATTACCACTCACTGTACGCGCATCAATTCAACGAAATGGCGTTGAAATTGCTGCAGACGATAAAGATGTAAAAGATGGAATACCCGAGATTTTAATGTTACGTATGCCATCGAGATCTATCAATGGCGATTATAAACTTCGTGTTGAGGGCCTGTACAATGGACGACATGGTGGCCAAGCGTTTTATAATGAAACACAATTGAGATTTAATCAAAGATCAATGACAATTTTTATACAAATGGACAAACCAGTTTATATGCAAGGGCAAAATGTGCGTTTTCGTGCCGTGCCAATAAATACTGAATTAAAAGCATTCAATGATCCTATTGATGTTTTTATGCGCGATCCACATGGACGAATAATGCGTCGATGGTTGAGCAGACAGAGTAATCTTGGTACAGTTTGGTTGTCATATCAATTGTCAGATCAACCGGTATTTGGTGAGTGGTCAATTGAAGTTAGAGTGCAAGATCAAATTGAGATGAAGAAGTTTCTTATTGAAGAATATTATCAAACACGATTTGAAGTGAATGTAACAATGCCAGCATTTTTCTTTACAAACGATGGCTACATTCACGGTATTATTCAAGCGAATTATACATCTGGCGCGCCAGTATCTGGTAATCTAACATTAAAAGCGTCTTTTAAACCGATAAATCGATTTCGCTCATACGATACACAATTTCCAATATCCGAGCATTTATTACCATTGCGAGAGGATTATCCAGCATGGTCAAAATACTCGTATGAAAATCAGGAAACATCGGTATTGAGATTTTTCAATGGTACATATAATTTTCGCTATCCAATGATTGATCTATTATCATTGGCGCCAGTGCATGACGCATTAGAAGTTCAAATAACTGCAACTGTTGGTGATAGATTTCTCGATGAAGTAATTGTCGGTTATTCAACGGCTAGAATATTTAATTCAACAGTTCGTGTACGATTTTTCGGTGGTTCACCTCAAGTATTTAAACCGGCGATGGCTTTTACATTGAATGTCGTCGCGGCTTTTCACGATGGATCGAGCCTACGCGATTCACAATTGTGGAATGCACGAATGGCATTTCATGGCGATATTGAAATGACCTCTGGTGGCCATCGAGCATTGGATTCGCAAAATTTAGCAGCAACACCCGACACACCGGGTATTTGGACAGTGAAAATCGACCTGAGACAACAACTCGGATTGGCGGACAATCCACTGCGCGCACAACAAATACTCAATGATATTAAATCAATGAAAATATATGCCGATTTCACTGATGGGGAAGGAAATCGTGCACAAGCTGAATTACAATTATTGGCACACGAATCACCAAATAAAAAACACATAAAAGTATCTACATCCACTAAACATCCAACAGTTGGCGAATATTTAATTTTACACGTACAAACAAATTATTACATCGATACATTCAATTATATTATAATGTCAAAAGGTGCAATAATTCTAAGCGGTCAGGATGTGATGGAACACAATATAAGAACATTCTCAATTCCATTGAGTCCGGAAATGGCACCAGTTGCCACTGCAGTTGTCTATCATGTCGGTAGATACGGTGAAGTTGTTGCCGATACATTGACTTTACCAGTAAATGGCATTTCACGCAATAATTTTACAATATTTATCAATAATAAAAAAGCGCGAACCGGTGAAAAAGTTGAAGTTGCTATTTACGGTGAGCCAGGTGCATACGTAGCACTTTCAGCAACGGATCGTGCATTCTACTCAATGCAAGCGGGAAATGAACTTACATACGCGGAAGTAATATCAAAAATGGCGTATTTTGGCGAAGACACAAATGGCACTCATTCACATTCATGGCTATATCATAATGGGGATCCAGATGAAGTTATTCATATGCCATCATCGACATATGGTATCGATGTCAATCGAACATTTGAATTTATTGGTTTAGCTGTATTCACCGATGCATACATCTATCGTCGGCCAAGCCATTGCAATTACACACAGGGCTACGGCGAATGTTTAACGGGACAGTGTTACAGACTTGATAAAAAGTGCGATGGCAATCATGATTGTGAAGATGGTACAGATGAGGCAGGTTGTGTTATTGGCAATGCCACGGATTTATTGCACTTTAGAAAACATCGATTCAATCGTATTCAACGGCAATATGAAAATGTTTGGTTATGGCACAATACAAATATTGGACCGCACGGCCGGCAAATATTTAATATCGATGTACCACGTC
This sequence comes from Galerucella tenella, assembly GCA_910591685.1. NCBI lineage: Eukaryota > Metazoa > Arthropoda > Insecta > Coleoptera > Chrysomelidae > Galerucella > Galerucella tenella. The sequence continues at coordinate 42,235 of CAJUYH010001529.1, read as the reverse complement.
GGCCAGTGCATTGGATGATAACGGCATTCAGTATGAGTCCAAGTCGCGGTTTCGGTATGCTGCCAAAAGCAATTGAATACACTGGTGTACTGCCATTTTTCATTAATGTCGAAATGCCAAGGAGAAGTCGTGAAGGTGAACAAATTGGTATACGTGTATCAGTATTCAATTATTTAGCGCACAATATTGAAGCGACAGTTGTATTGGCCGGATCGCCCGACTATAAATTTGTTCATGTTGAAAAAGATGGAGTTGTTAAATCCTACAATCCCCGAACATCATTTGGTGAACATCAATTTTTTATATGGATACCAAAACACGACGCGGCAACAGTCTATTTACCAATTGTACCGACACGCCTCGGTGATATTAAAGTGAATATTCATGCGTTAACAATACTGGGTAAAGACAGCGTTGAACGTATATTGCACGTTGAAGCCGACGGTCTGCCACAATATCGACATCAATCATTACTATTGGATTTGAGTACACGCGCGTATGTATCTGTATATATGCACTTGAATATAACTGAAACGCCAATTATTCCATATGAGGAGGAACGCTATTACATCAATGGATCAAATAGAGCAACAATTAGTATTGTTGGCGATGTGGTTGGTCCAATATTTCATACAATGCCAGTAAATGCCACGAGTTTAATAAGTTTACCAATGGATTCCGCCGAACAAAATATGTTTAGCTTCGCGGCAAATATGTATACGACATTGTATATGCGATTGATAAATCAACGTAATCGTGAACAGGAGAAAAATAGCTTTTACCATATGAACATTCTATATCAGCGACAATTGTCATTTATGAATTTAAATGGCTCATTCAGTTTATTCAGGAGTGATTGGAATCAATCGGCATCGAGTGTTTGGCTCACGGCATTTTGCGCACGTATATTCCAAGAAGCGAGCTTTTACGAATGGGAAAATGATATATTTATTGATCCAGAAGTAATTGAGACTTCAATATCATGGATATTGGATCATCAAACGGAGGACGGGGCATTTTATGAGGTTACATGGTCACCAGATCGAAAAATGAATATCAGCAATATAGATAATATTGACCATAATCGATGGCGATTCAAAAATGTAAGCTTGACAGCTCATGTATTAATAACACTTGTGAAAGTGCGTGATTTAGCGGGTGAATTGGGTACGCGTGTGGCATTGAGTTCAATGAAAGCTGTCAAGTGGTTGGAAATGAATTTAAATCTATTGGAGCAACGTGGAACACCATATGAAATTGCAATAACAGCTTATGCATTGTTGGAGGCAAAATCAGCCACGGCTGAACATGCATTTACAATTTTATTGCAGCACGCACGTCGCGAAGGTGAATATATATATTGGGGACGCGAAGCTGTTCCATTGCCACCGACAAAATTGGAGAATCAAAAGCCATTTACTTTGCCACGTTTGCCATATCGGTATGATGCAGAAAATATTGAAACAACAGCATATGCATTGTTGGTACATGTGGCACAGCAACAATCCGGCACTGTGGGAATTGTCCGATGGTTAAATGCACAAAGACTTACTGACGGTGGTTGGGCATCGACTCAAGATACTGCATGGGCAATGAAAGCATTAATGGAATATACTGTGCGATCGAGAATTCGCGACGTCAGCCATTTAAAAGTAATAGTTGAACCGACTTCATTGGTCGGGCAGACGAAAGTATTTACCATAGACAATAAAAATATTGCCAAGCTCCAAACTTTAGAGGTTGGTCTATAATTAAATTTTTGTTTTGATATGTGTATTTATATGTGAATGTTTATTAAATATCTTTTTTTATTTTTTTGCCTTTGCAATGGTTTTTCTTTGTAGATACCGAAAGCTTGGGGCACGGTGAAGGTTCAAGCGTCCGGTGCAGGTTATGCAATTTTACAGATGTCAGTGCAATATAATGTGGATATACAAAAATTCCAAACACAGCCACCAGTTAGAGCATTTGATTTGATCGTTAGGCCGCATTACTATGGTAGAAATCAGTCTCATATTCGATATGAGAGTTGTCAGAGGTAAAAATATTAAATTATTTTTATTTGAATTGTTGTCAATTATTTAATTATATATTTATAAATATGTCCGTGATATTATTTGATAGATGGACCAATGCGAATGAATCATCGAGGTCGGGAATGGCTGTGTTGGACATAGCAATACCAACTGGCTATATAATTCAACAGCAGACATTGGATGGATATATTAGATCGCGTCAAGTGAGAAATTTGCAACGAGCACGATTTTTAGGTGAAAAAGTATTGTTTTACTTCGATTATTTGGATAGCGAAGAGACATGCGTTAATTTTACTGTTGAACGTTGGTATCCTGTTGCCAATATGTCACGATTTTTGCCCGTTCGAGTTTATGATTATTATGCTCCTGGTGAGTATTTTTTGTTTACAAATCTAAAAATAAAACAAAAATATTCAGTTTAAGTTTCACCCTGAATTAGTTATTATCATTACTTTTTTATTGTGTAATTTGTATGTTGCAGAACGTTTCAATGAATCAATCTTCGACGCTATATCCGTGTATCTGTTGAATATTTGTGACGTTTGTGGCAGCTCGCAATGTCCATATTGTCCAATTTACAATGCAGCAATATTTATCGCTACACCAACGTCATTCATTATTATTGTTTCGGTTGTGTCAACAGCTATTAGATACCTTAGAACACAAGAGTTCAGTGTGGGTTAGTGTGTCGGTAAATATATAATTTAATTATTTACCAATTTATAAAATGTTTTTTTTTTTTTTTTTTCATTTAGGGCAAGTACAAAGATTTAGAATGAACAAAAAAAATTGAGATAAACAAACATTCAAAAAACGAAAAAATAATTATAGAAAAATTATCAATATTTAAGAAGGCTTTTTTCAATAACCTGTAGTAGTGTTTAAATGAGAAAAAAAAGTACCGTGACAAAGATTTATTAATTTTCCTTTTTCATTTTTTTTTTTTTTTTTTTTTTTTTTTCCGATGCCTTCGATGTAATTTGACGGTTATATATGTTTAAGTAATATAATACAAATTAAAAAAAAATTAATTATATTTTCATGTGCAAATACACATTGTGAGATATTACATGTGAAAGTTTGTGTTCCAGCTACTCTACTTTACATTGATCAAACTTATTAATTCAAATATGAATCTCATATTTTATAAAAACGTCACAATTTTCCCTATTTCTTTTTATTTTATTATTTTTTTTTTCATTATAATTAAACTCAGGAGTACACCCGATTTGAAATGTTTACAGAAAAAAAAATGGAAATAACAGAAGAAATTATTTTATTATAAATTGGCAACCTGTATATAGTAGTTGAATAGTTTAAATAAAAACAAATTATGTACTTTTCATGTGAATATGTGGTACTTGAAGCCGTCCAGAGCCACAATTTTATTGATTCGTGCTAAAATAAAATGCACAAAACATAATCAATTAAGAATTTATATTTTGATAATTTAAATTTATTGAATTTTATTATAAAGCCTCATGCCTCTAACATATATATATATATATATAGGGAGTTATGCGTACATAATAGAATTAGTAAATGTGTGCATAACGAATTTTTAATGCCGTCCATGCGATTTTTTTTAATTTTTATAAAATAATTCTTTCTTATCGAAAAAATATTAAAAATTTTTCTTGCTATTTTACAATATATTTTTAGATATGTCGTATTTTTGAGACATATATATATACATTGTTCGCTGTGTTCATTCGTTTAGATTAGTTGAATATAATTATTATTATTATCATCAATATAATAATAATTAATCAATTGTATTACATCGAAACAAAAAAAAACAAAGTTACAATGTATAAAATCTTTATACTCTCTGTCTCTGTTTATTTCATAAGTATATTTCATTACTTATTTTTTAATGTTGAAAATTATTGATATCAAGTATATCTGCCGTCCAAAAAAAATAAATAAAAATATTAAACAAAAACAAATGGAAAAACCGTGAATTAAAAATATGTTAAATAAATTTTTATAATCTCTATACGAATAAATAAAATAAATTTTTTTTATATTCGTCTCATTATTTATTCCCATTTGTGTTCTATAAAACCATAACCATGTATAGCATCAGAACAGCGCATATACCTCATTATTGATTGATTGATGAACAATATAATATAATGATACAATTGAAGATTCGCGGAGCGAGAGAATTATGTAAAGAAACGTGAAAACGATTTTGCATTTGCATTCTTTTAATGAAATATAATTCATATGAAGAAAAAAAAAAGAAGTAGACAGGTTATCGTTACGGTTTTATTTTTTTTTTGCTCTCTATTATCAGCAACGATGTCAAACTTGAATATAATTTTGGAATAAATACAGGTGTGACTAGCTTTGTATATATTCCGAGTGATATCAAGACACCCACTGGCGCCATCACCATTATTCAATCGAACTTGAAAATGTGTTATGATATGAAATTCACATAGATATAAAATATCTTTTACATTTTATCAACAAATATCTTATAACAGTTAAATGAAATTTGGTGAGGTTTCAATTGATTAATTATGAAAAGCTATGCATTTATACAGTAGAATGTAATTCCGAGTGCGACCGACAGTTTGATGCGTGGGAAACACCCATCATCATCATCATCATCATCATCATTTTCCTTTTCATGTGGAAGTGGAAGCAACTGTATCATCACTGGTGTTTCCACAATAATAATAAAACATACATTCTTTATACACCTTCCTTTATAACCAGGATGTTATAAAATTTCCAAATGAAAAGAAGGAATATTATTCATTGACACAAATTGCCTAAATGTCCTTTTTGTTTTAATTATCTAAAATTGCCCAACTTTGAATTTTGAATTATGACCACGCATTTTTATTCACTCATTTAATTATTTGTAATTTTATTTATTTTTTCTACTTATGCATATAGTTAAATTATTTTGTCGAAGAAATAGTGACAAGTTAATGGTCTTTTATGACAATTGAAAAACATTAATCTATAAAGTTTATAACAGTTTAATGGTGAAAATATTTGCGTTTCAAATTTTTTCTTCTCATCATCCTCTCATTAATTCAATCCTATTCTAAATTCATAATCAAATGTTTTTACTTCTCCAAATTATTATATTATTATTAAACAAGTGCGAATAATAAATGGACAAATGTAATTGTATACGACGCGCTATTTCATTTTTTTATTATCGTTGTCAACAATGGACGATCGAGAGTACTTGTAAAAGTGCTAATTCAAATTTGTTCGGCTCGAACTTATATTATTTTTCGTACTGTCCAATCCAATAAATATTAACCAACTACTATACCCATAACTTATAAAGTGAACTTTCCACTACGGAATAAAAAAGTATTTATGCATATTCAATGTGTAATAAATAAGTAATCATCATTTATAATGATGCGGTCACAGAATGTATTAAACTACCTAGTTTGGTACACATGACATTTTATACATGTTCCATTGACTTAATTGCCCCCGATATATTTCCTCATTAATAACTAAACATTCAATCAATAAATTTAATAAATAACAACATTTAATTCCTGTAAATTTCGCGAAAAAAATCGATTGAATATGTCAAAGTAACACTGCTCAATAAGTGAGTTTGCGAAGTATGTGCGTGAAACACTGTCGTGCCTCTCTCCATGGTCCGTGCTTTAGTACGGTTTCTCAGCGCAACTATGCGCATTACATTCGCTCGTATCAGTTTACGTTCATCGCTATCACGAGTACCAGTATTTATTGAGATTTATCTGAACTTGTATTGTCAAGCAGAGATCCATTAAAGCAATAATGACGGAAAAATCAGCATCACCGGTTGCAGCAGCCGAGGAAAAGATTGTTACCAAAATGGAAACAACAAAAAAAACTGGAGCACCAAAGGCTGCCGCCAAGCCACGAGTTAAACCCAACCATCCAAGCACTGCTGATATGGTGAAGGCAGCTATTAAAACACTCGCTGATCGTGGCGGTTCATCACTTCAAGCAATTAAAAAGTATATCGCCGCAACATACAAAATTGACGCGGAAAAACAAGCGCCATTCATTAAAAAATACTTGAAGGCAGCTGTCACTGCTGGAACACTTGTTCAAACAAAGGGCAAAGGTGCATCGGGATCATTCAAATTGGCTGTTAAAAAACCAGACTCACCAAAGTCCAAGCCAAAAGCAGCCAGTGAGAAGAAAGTTGCCAAGCCGAAAAAGCCAGCGACACCTAAAAAAGCACCAGTTAAGAAAGCCGATGCCACGAAAGCTGCTGCTAAAAAACCGGCATCACCTAAGAAACCGCCAGCAAAAAGAGCCGCGGTCGGAGAGAAAAAAGCTGTTGCTAAACCACCAGCTGGTGCTAAATCTCCAAAAGCTAAAGCACCATCGAAAGCAAAAAAAGCCGTAAAAGCACCAACTGCAAAACCTAAAGCTCCCAAACCCAAGAAAGCAGCGGCCTCAAAAGTTCCTAAACCAGCTGCGGCGAAAAAACCAGCGGCTCAGAAGAAATGAATAATAATGGACCCAACCATTCAAAGAATAGATTGACAGATTATCTCAAACAAACGGCCCTTTTGAGGGCCAACATATTAATCAAAAACGTGATAATTTCCACATTATTCTCAATAAATAATTTTTTTCCCCTATCCTTTTTCTATACTTTCAGATATATTGACATGAATTTTACTGATTTAATTACTATATCCATACCCTTCTGTTTGTATTGGCAGGACACGAATGCAAATATAGGTTATGGTGTCATACTATTTATTATTTTAGGTTAGAGTATTATTCAATGAGCAATACTATTTTAGTTTGTTTTTGAAGTGAAAAACAATGTGTATTATCTAAACATTGTTAATTAATAGTATAATATTATTATGCTAGTCGAACTTTAATTATATTGAAGATGAAGTAAGAATTAAGTTTTGAATTGATTCGAGAAATTTTTCATCAATGTTTACTATATCTATATATTTAGGTAATAATTGAAAGAATTATTTATAATATGAATTGGATAATTGATAGTTCTTTCGTAAGAATTTATTGGTGGCCCTGAAAAAGGCCGATTTTATCAATGGTGCATGATTTAAGAGCTACTTTTTTCCGTTTTCTTCGGGAGCAATACAGCTTGGATGTTGGGGAGAACACCACCTTGAGCTATTGTTACACCAGAAAGTAATTTGTTTAACTCTTCGTCGTTACGGATCGCCAATTGAAGATGACGCGGGATAATTCTAGTCTTCTTGTTGTCACGAGCGGCATTACCTGCCAACTCAAGAACTTCAGCAGCCAAATACTCCATTACTGCTGCCAGATAGACTGGAGCTCCAGCACCGACACGTTCTGCATAATTCCCTTTACGTAGTAAACGATGAATACGTCCAACAGGAAACTGAAGACCAGCTCTTGTTGAACGAGTCTTTGACTTTCCCTTTACTTTACCACCTTTGCCTCGACCAGACATGATTGAAATAAGTTTTTCTTAGAAAAAACGACAATACAAACCTAGCTCTTCAAGAGTTAGAAACATATGATGATCTTTGAGGGTTCTGGTGAACATATTTATACACATGGAGTTTGTAACAGCGATCCAATCACAGTGTTCATTACTTGTACTGATCGTTTTGCTCGTGAGCTGATTGGCTCGCTAGTACGTACGCACGCTTGCGCGGGGGGTAGTGAGTGTTGGGACCAGCGATCCAATCACATCGCACTAATGTCTACCCCCACTCGCACGACGATTGTGATTGGATCGCTGGTACCGACGAGAAATATCTTAAAGCTGAAACTAAAACTGCGTTCACCAAATTTCGAGTTTTACTCTCATCGCATTCAACCGTTGGAAGTATTAACTGCTCTAATATGCCTCCTAAAGCAAGTGGAAAGGCTGTGAAGAAGGCTGGCAAAGCTCAGAAAAATATTTCGAAGACTGACAAAAAGAAGAAGCGCAAGAGGAAGGAAAGTTACGCAATCTACATTTACAAAGTGTTGAAACAAGTTCATCCCGATACTGGAGTTTCCAGTAAAGCCATGAGCATCATGAACAGTTTCGTCAATGATATCTTTGAACGTATTGCTGCTGAAGCTTCACGACTCGCTCACTACAACAAGCGATCAACAATCACATCACGGGAAATTCAGACTGCTGTTCGTCTTCTTTTGCCTGGAGAATTAGCCAAGCACGCTGTCTCTGAAGGAACCAAAGCTGTAACCAAATACACCAGCTCCAAATAATTTCGCTTAACTACTTTACAACCAAACGGCCCTTTTCAGGGCCAACAATTTATTCAATCGTAAAATTTCATCAAATTTTAATATTAACATGAAAAATTCCTATGTACTAAATTTACGCTGATCATAATCATGAAATTTTTTTCATATAGTTCACAATCTAATTCACGAGCATGAAATATTTACCATCGCATTTGTAAATAACAAATTATTTATTTTTATTCAAACGGTGAAGACTGTTATTTTTGCCATTCATAAGAACCAATACATTCCTATTTTATAATTCATTTATCATAAACACAATTCTAGAAATTTTTATATCCATACATCACTATGTTACCTAACATAACATTATTGTTTATACACGTTGACTTGAAAAATTTATAAACTTCCGTTATCGATACGTTGATTACTGATATAGAAATTTAGTATTTAAACAAAAATATTTGCATGGCAATTCCTTCCATTCTATAAATGTTAAATTTTTAGTTGGAAAAATAAAAATCCTTATTTCATAATAGTATCGAGACTTTCATGACTTCAGATATTAATTGAAAAAACAAACCCGCTAGCGCAAAATCTTCAGTATTTAACCATAATTGAGTTGAAGAGATGTCAGTCGAACAGCAACATAAAATGTTTATTAAATGAGTATGGATTAGAGTTTTTTCTTTGGCCAAGATAAGATTACGTCAAAATAAGAGATGAACATTGCGTGTATGTCAAAAAATTTAATGTAGCTCATTATAATATTAAAAAAGAAACCTCGGAAATATATTTGTTTCATATTTGTATAGTTTCATCCATCTGGTATTTATTATAATGTAAATGTGTTAAAATTATTTATGTGAACAATTAAGAATTGTGTGAAAATTTAGCGTCTTAAATATTTGGTGGCCCTGAAAAGGGCCGTTGGTTTTATTTGATGATTCTGTTGATGACGATGATGACAATGGTGATATGAATTAACCTCCAAAACCATAGAGAGTACGTCCTTGACGTTTCAAGGCATAGACAACATCCATAGCGGTGACAGTCTTCCTCTTGGCGTGCTCAGTATAAGTGACAGCGTCACGGATGACATTTTCAAGAAATACTTTGAGTACACCACGAGTCTCTTCATAGATCAAACCAGATATACGTTTGACACCACCTCGACGAGCCAAACGACGGATTGCAGGCTTTGTAATACCTTGGATGTTATCACGCAATACTTTACGATGACGCTTTGCTCCTCCTTTTCCCAATCCCTTTCCTCCCTTACCGCGACCAGTCATGATTATTTAGGTAAATATAACAAGTGTACCCAGTTACAAGCCACAACGAAGTGATGACCTGACATAGAGTGTCACCGCTTTTAAACATTTTCTGTTGCATACCCCCACCATCGTTCGGCTGACGAATCGCAAGCGTTGCCTGCACGGTTCCCCACTCACTACATACCGGCCAATCACAAGTCGAGAAACTATTAGATCCCCACTCTTCACTCTCTAACCAATCCCGTAGCAGAGCTTCAGAACCGAGTTGACAAAACCACGGTCGACAGCTCGAAAGTCACATTCTGTTCTCAGCAGCTGAAAAAGTCGCATCGTTTACAGACCTACTTTATTACAATCGTCATGGCTCGTACTAAGCAAACCGCACGTAAGTCAACTGGTGGTAAGGCACCAAGAAAACAACTTGCAACCAAGGCTGCACGTAAGAGTGCACCAGCAACCGGTGGAGTGAAGAAACCACATCGTTACAGGCCCGGTACCGTTGCTCTCCGTGAAATTCGTCGCTATCAGAAAAGTACTGAGCTTCTCATTCGTAAGTTGCCATTCCAACGGCTCGTTCGTGAGATTGCTCAAGACTTCAAAACTGATTTGCGATTCCAAAGTTCAGCTGTAATGGCTCTTCAGGAAGCCAGTGAAGCTTATTTAGTTGGTCTCTTTGAAGACACCAATTTGTGCGCTATTCACGCTAAACGTGTCACCATCATGCCCAAAGACATCCAATTGGCTCGTCGTATCAGAGGAGAACGTGCATAATTTGTTCATTACAATTCAATCGGCCCTTTTCAGGGCCACTAAATAATACACACGTTAAATTCATCATTTGCAATTTCATCTTTGTCATAACACAGTTATATTTGATTTTTATTACCCATACTTATACCAGTCATATAATATGACAAGTCAATTAAAATATTTTGCTTTATATTTCGACTAAAATATTACAACCAATAGTCAGCAACAATTGATCATTGTATCATATATAATGTAATTATTTCATTTTTTTTATGTTTATTATCTTACCTTTCATACTATTGACTATTCTATTCAATGTTACGATAATGTGTCGATATCTGTTTCAATTTCACTGGTGCATCTATACCAGACAATTTTATACCACAGTAATATATATTTTCGCAATAAATTTTTTTACACGTCAGTAATAATAATGAATCATTAAACATTTTTAATGCTTCCATATGTAACAATATTGAGTATGTGTTTACATTTTTTTTTTTTTTTTTAATTTATTATTTTTAAAAAAAAATTTTTTTTTTACCATACTTTTGAAAATGATGGGGAAAGAACTCAGTTGATACACAGCATAACAATTTATTTAACAATAGTACTGATATATTATTGAACTGCGAAAAAGACAACAATATCGTATATAAAAACGCGATTATAGACAAGGTGTATTTTTTTTTGTTTTTTATTCTAGCAGATTATAATTTTGAATTAAATATCTATTTACAATAAAATTTATTTTTTGCCATATACCACAATTGTTCAAGTGGTATATGATCATTGTCAAATTATTTAATTTTTTATTCAATAATTATTCAAACTATAGATATGCGATGAATACAATCATTGAATCTGTCCACTAACGTTACCTTCTAATCGAGATTAATTATTTTCTAACGTTATTTTATCGCTATAATTAAATATACCAATGAATTAGACGTTTACCAACACATTAAATATATTTTTATAATATTCCATATAACAATTAATTTAATAACAAATGTTTTATTGACATTGGTAATGATACGTTCACGGTATAATGATACTAATAGTTCACATTTCCCATAATATTTTCAACTAAAAATCTCCGTTTGAAACTTCATTAATGCCATTAGACCTTTTTCCATAAATTAACAATTGTTAAAATCATTTAATTGAACAAATACCATGCAAAAATTTATTTAAATGTAGAAAGACAGCGCAGATTGTTCAATCAACGCGTCGTGGCAACACGTAAAACTCGGGCGGGCCTCTCTCCACGGTCCGCGCCAAGCTGGGGGATTGACTCACCAACTGATTTTACGTTATTATATCGAAGCTGTACAACTTGTTACGTTCTCTATATTCTGCAATAAAGATTTTTTCGTCTATTGACAAATAATCTACATCAACAAAAAATAAAATGTCTGCCGATACATCTGCATCACCGGTCGCTGCACCAGCACCAATTGAAGCTAAAGCTCCTGCTAAAACAACAGCATCAAAGAAAGCCGCAGCGCCAAAGGTCTCCAAGCCCAAGGTGAAGCCTGCCCATCCGGCTGCTTCGGAAATGGTGAGCACAGCTATTGAAAAGCTTGCCGAACGCGGTGGTTCATCACTTCCTGCTATCAAAAAATACATCGTGGCCAATTACAAAGTTGATATTGAAAAGCAGGCGCTCTTTATTAAGAAATATTTGAAATCTGCAGTGGTTTCTGGTATTCTTATTCAAGTTAAGGGTAAAGGTGCTAACGGATCATTCAAATTGGCGAAGAAACCAGTTGTAGCTAAGCCTAAAGCTGCAGCCAAGGAGGACTCTGCCGCAAAGAAATCGGCAACAACAGCCAAGAAAACATCACCGAAGAAAACTGCTAGTGGCAAAGTAGCAGCTAAAAAATCTGCAGCAACGAAAAAAACTCCAACTAAAAAAGTTGCTGAGAAGAAGACAAAGGCGGTTGTAGCTAAAGCTGATAAAGCAAAGAGTCCATCTAAAACGAAGAAAACCGTCAAAGCACCCACTGCTAAACCCAAAGCACCAAAACCGAAGAAGGCTGCTGCTCCCAAGGCCGCTGCTAAAACTACGCCAAAAAAAGCAGCGCAGAAAAAGTAAATGATCAGGTATATTCATTTCGCAGAAAACAACAAATCAAATTAACAACCATTGGCCCTTTTCAGGGCCAACCAAATTTTTCAAAACGAAAGATTATCTCTATTGTTCATTCATTTCTATTACCATTTGCCGTATTATCCAACCGAGTCATACTGAGCTATCTGAAATTCATTTCAGTTTATTTGACGATGACGGAACATTACTTAAATAAATCTTTGTTTTTGGATATTAAAATTATTTTATAATTCGACGATGCCAAAAAGGCGGTAGATACATATATATGCATATATTCGATGCTTGCTTTGTCAGTGATCACGGTAAATATTATTTTGATTATAAGGAAAATCGCATGAGACGCGGCAGTTTATGGAACTGAAGGTCTGCTGTGAGACTGACTGTTGTTGCATGGAATTATCGATCGCAATTCAATCCTATTCATGCAAATATTTTGCTTGGGCAGTATATTTCATCCTTTTGTCTAGTATATTAAATATGAATAATGTAAATTTGTAGTATATCTTCGTTAAAAAATATTTGGTGGCCCTGAAAAGGGCCGTTTTGTTTTATTTATGTTGAAATCATAATGATTTAAGAGCTGCTTTTTTCTGTTTTCTTTGGAAGCAATACAGCTTGGATGTTGGGGAGAACACCACCTTGGGCGATTGTCACGCCAGAGAGAAGTTTATTCAACTCCTCGTCGTTACGAATAGCCAGTTGGAGATGACGCGGGATAATCCTAGACTTTTTATTATCTCGAGCAGCGTTGCCAGCCAACTCTAGGACTTCAGCAGCCAAATATTCCATTACTGCAGCCAAGTATACTGGAGCTCCAGCACCGACACGTTCTGCATAATTTCCTTTACGCAGCAGACGATGAATACGTCCAACAGGAAACTGAAGACCAGCTCTTGTAGAACGAGTCTTTGACTTTCCCTTTACTTTACCACCTTTGCCTCGACCAGACATGATTGAAATAAGTTTTGTTTAAAAAACGACAATACGAACCTAACTCTTCAAGAGTTAGAAGCGAATGATGATGTTCGACGATTCTGGTGAACTTATTTATACACATGGCGTTTGTAACAGCGATCCAATCACAGCGTTTATTACTTGTACTGATCGTTTTGCTCGTAAGCTGATTGGCTCGCTAGTACCTACGCACGCTTGCGCGTGGAGTATTGAGTGGAGGGACCAGCGATCCAATCACAGCGCACTAATGTCTACCCCCACTCGCACGACGATTGTGATTGGATCGCTGGTACCGACGAGAAATATCTTAAAGCTGAAACTAAAACTGCGTTCCCCAAATTTCGAGTTTTACTCTCATCGCATTCAACCGTTAGAAGTATTAACTGCTCTAATATGCCTCCTAAAGCAAGTGGAAAGGCTGTGAAGAAGGCTGGCAAAGCTCAGAAAAATATTTCGAAGACTGACAAGAAGAAGAAGCGCAAGAGGAAGGAAAGTTACGCAATCTACATTTACAAAGTGTTGAAACAAGTTCATCCCGATACTGGAGTCTCCAGTAAAGCCATGAGCATCATGAACAGTTTCGTCAATGATATCTTTGAACGTATTGCTGCTGAAGCTTCACGACTCGCTCACTACAACAAGCGATCAACAATCACATCACGGGAAATCCAGACTGCTGTTCGTCTTCTTTTGCCTGGAGAATTAGCCAAGCACGCTGTCTCTGAAGGAACCAAAGCTGTGACCAAATACACCAGCTCTAAATAATTTCGCTTAACTACTTTAAAACCAAACGGCCCTTTTCAGGGCCAACAAATACTGAAACGATGAATCATCCATATTTCAATTAAACATTTTATATGAATATGTTCTACATTGCAGTAAAAACTATTTAAGTTGTTAATTCAATTTTGTGGCTACCAATTACAGATAAAATCACTCATACACATAAATAATGAGTGTCATTATAATTTTTTTTTTTTTTTTTTTTTTTTTAATTTATTCAATACTATGACGTTCTATAATCGTATAAGATCAATAAATTTCTTTACCATCAGAGTAAGTATCAAATTAATCCTGTAAACTCTCTTGCACCACAATGGTGCGATAATATCGAATAAAAATTATTTAGTCAATATTTATATAATTCAAAGGAAAAATAATTAATAATAAATAGAAACACTGTTGTTAGTTCGATCATTTAATTCGTTTGTTTTTGTGTCACAAAATATAACATACAGTACTATTATTCCGTTTTTTTTTTTTGAGTTATATTCAATATACAGAAGATCTTATAAATAGTATTTACAATTTGAGAGGGGCTGCAATTGAGAGCCACAATGAACAGCAGTAACTATATTTGTAATATTAAGTATTTAACGCCGATAGCAAAATTTTTTATAAAAATTTTTTTCCTCTTTTTAACAGTTAATAAACATAGTTAGACATATCTCACTGCACGCGACCATTTTATTAACAGTCAAAATTGTGTATCTATATATATATATACCTATACATAATTCGAAAAGATTGAAAGAAAAAAAAAATTGAAATATAAAATAGATTAAATGTTAAATAAATAAACGTGACGTCAATCAATTATAAATTCATGAAAATATACACAAATAGTATTCGTTCCTCTTCTTAATTTCTATCTTCACCGACAAAGCAAACCAAAGAAGAGAAAAAAAATCATTATTATTTATCAGCAGATAAAAATACTCAATGCAATGACGTTAATTACAATTAATAAATTCGGATATAAATTCATTGCTGTGGATATTGTTTTTCGATCGCGACAAACTGTCACATTTATTTCTGGTAATTTTGTAAAATTTGGAAATAATTGTATATTAGCAGGCAATGCCAATTTATCATCGCGTTTACGGCAAAATGTCATGTGTCTACCGTGATAAAGGCTATATTCAATTGATTTAGATAATAGCGATTCAGTCCATGGCAATGCAAGCATGTGCTCGGCCAACGTTCTTCCACGAAATTCTTCCGGGTCTTCAATAACCAAACGCGCAAACACATTGTCCTCATTCTCTTGCTCTGAATATTCTTTCATTGCTTTAAGCGCTGACTCCGCATCCTTTATCACATGATCGTCGATATTTTCGCTTGGTCTTGTCGCTGGATAAACTGGAAGTTGATGTTGGACAGTGGTAGGAAGTGTCACAGCGTCAGTTCTACATTGATAAATGAACAATTTTAGATTACTACCAATTGTATGTAAACAATTTATATTTTAATATTAATAATACTTTGAATATTTACCCAGTTGTTAAAAAGAGCTTTTCTAAATTGTCCAATGTCACACCCTTAAAATTGGCAACACCCAAAGTTTTAAATAGATCTTTGGCGGGTGTCATACTGTAACAACCAGCGAGTTCCGTTCTCGGATAATAAACAACAAATGCCAAGCACATTTCTTGTGACGCCGCATAGCCACCAAGTGTCGGTCTTGTACGATCTTGTGTACCATAAACGCATTCAGTTATCAATTCATCGCCTGGCAATATTTTCACTTCATTTTCCAAACTATGCGACTGTTGATAATCAAAATCAAAATGATTCTCATGGACAATATTTGGCAATTCTTTACCATCCCGTATATGTTTCAAACTCAATCGACGACCGGCCAAATGCGAGTGCAATAAAACCGACACCACATTGACGCCATCATCGGGAAATAACTGAAATAATTATTGAAACACAAATTTCAAATCAATTGTAATTACATAGTATTTTTTTATCCTTAATATCTGTTGGAATTTTGTTTTTTTTTTCACAATTAAATATTATTACTCACTGCGTCGGTACAATGTGGTGTACAGTAACCAGCAGTTGCATATGACTTTTGTTGTGGTGGAATTAAATGGAGTGGACTGACAGCAACACCAGTAACAAAAATTCCAGCTTCTTGCGGTCTCAATACCGGCGTCAAATGCAGTCGCACTCCACTACTATCAATGGCTTTTTTCAACATTGGATTGTTGTAGTGCACTTCCAACATATAATAGGATCCCTCTCTATGTTCAGCCACTGGAATACCGACATGATCTCCCAACCATTCGCCTAAAACGAAAAAAAAACCCGTACATAAATAAACAATAAATATTTTATTCACATGTATTATTTCAGATTGAACAAAAACAAAAATATATACAATGCAATATAAAAATTAATAAATACCTCGGCTACCACGCGCCCACGCAACAACAGGTTGAATGCAAGAATCCCATTCTCTTGGCATTGTTACGCTATAACATGGAGCACCAACTATTCTCGCATGCAGTCCAAGTATTGGCGCGGTTGATGCACATTCATAAAGAATCATATGATGAACCAGTGCTTCATTTTCTTTCTCCACCAACGGTTCATACTTTGTAAAACAACAATATCAATGCATAAAATTAATTGGCGAGTCATCCATGTGCATAATTATCGAATGATTGTTCGGTTGTTCATTAAAATTTTTATTTTTCTTTCATTTTTACTAAATACTCACCCCAATCATATGGTGTTTTTTGTTGAAAGACGGCGCTTTAAAGATTTTGCACCAATAAATCGTGTCCTGTTTATCATCAATTGCAAATTGATTGAGTTTAATGTCCCAATGTCTGATATCCGGTGACTCTGGCGGTGATTCTCTTGTTGACGATGCCTTTAATCTCAATGCTCTGCCGCCACATTTTTCACGATGCCAAATTGCGGTATTTAATTCCGGATCGGATTCGTGCATTGCCCACAATACTCTCACATTTTCCTCCTTTAATTAGAAGGATAATAGTAATAACAGTAATAATTATTATTATATCGATTAGGAGAAAATAAGTTGTGGTGAAAGTTCGCATGGAGAAGAAAGAAAACGTATGAGACTTTACGACTTGATGATTAAAAATATTTTAATGGGTCCTAGTAGTTGATGGGCCCCCAAATGTGTTATTTCAATGCGGCAAATGTTTAGTTTCTATAATACTGCGCTATATATATATAAAAATATTCTGAGAATCTAAATGGATGGCTGGCAAATTTTTGGGGTCCACTGAGTTGAATGCAATAGAAATTCTTAGCGGAGAATTTTTATACATGGAGCGGTTACTATCAAAGAATATTCTGAAAGTTGTTCGAGATTAAAGATATGTATTGTGTGAGAATTTAATGGTTGAACAAAAAAAAAAGTAGAAAAAGAAGTATTTTTTATTCTTCTTTATTCATTTATTTATTTGATTTTGTTTTTTTTTCGGGACTTACGGTTAACGGACGATCGTCCGGATCGCAGGTTTGCCAACTTCGCGAGAATGTCACTATTGTATGAGTGTCATTTTGGATTCCCTCTAATATCTTTACGTCTTGAGATAAATCCGTGATTGGCGATGCATTCGTTTCTTCCTCCCCATGTGAATCCTAAAAACATAAATAAGAAATAATAATAACAATAACAAAGAATGAATAATGGAGAATTATTGAAATAGATATTCGGAAAAATCGTGGGAAAAATTTTCGTGGGACCTACATTTTTTTTTCCCCATTTCTTTCGTTATTTTGAGTGGAAAAAAAATATGAAGAGTGAGACTTTTGTCAGGACAAAGAGTTAACGGCAACCCTTGGCTTTAACGTCTATAAATACATATATATATATACTCTGTGTGTATGTATTAAATGGGCAGCCATTGCGCATTAGTATTGAAGGGACTGAACAGAGGGCCTGGATGAGGTCTGTTGAGTGATGTAGAGTAATGCAGTACACGGGTGGAGTGGGGGGAAAAAAAAGGCCCGTGCGGTCTGGCAGTTAAATACTCTTCCCCAAGGGAAGTTCCTTTTCCTGCGTTGTAATAATGAATCCAAATAATTGCCAACCGCCGTCGTCGTCGTCATGCTCAACGGCACACGGGGCGGTTACGGGCGTCACGGCAACCTGGCACGGATTCGTATCTGTTGTTTATAATACGTATATACGTATATAGGTACATCAGGCCTCCTCGTTAGTCGCATTAAGAATAAAATTCTCATTGTACCTACATCACATTTGCTATTTATTTCACGTAATGATTCTCGTTTTACAAATTTTTCTGTTACAAATACAATATAATTGTTCGCAAGTTGAATGTGTCCAGTGGGGATTACATGGAGAATTATTTGAAAAAATTTATTGAAATAATTGGCCATTTAAAAATAATAATTGGAATTAAGTGAAGAAATTACATGCCAACAGCATAACATTTTTACCATGAATATTTTAATATTAATTTGTTCTCTACAATCCGTAATACGATTGTGTAATTCATTGATATATTTTTATATATTAATTATTATTATTACCATATCAATTGAATGTAATATATGGTATGGATTGAATTTGATGATGAGTTATTATTTTTCATTGTCAATCGATTTTCATCATGTAAAAGAGTTTTTGCTTGTTAAATATATATTTGCAACGAAGCTTGAGAGAAAAAAATGAGCAGTGTCGGCCACAAACAACAGCTTGGCTGCGAGAATACTTTGAGGAGATATCAGACCCAAAGGCAGCTTATAGAAAAAAAGACACTGTCAAGATATATATGTATATATATGTATTTATATGCATTGTACCATGACAAGGTTTGCAATGTGCAGACAAATGGCACATACGGGAGGATATGTTTTATTCGATTGGCCGACCGGTTTCCTTGGGATCCTGAGAATCGTAAATCATACGGTTGGATTATATCAGGACGATGTCGTGCCAGGTATGCTAATGAGTACACCCTCTCATGCCTACTCAATCCCTTATATATACATATTTATAATTATTATTATTCATATTTTTATTATTTATCTATTATTAAATTTTTTTTCTCCTATTTCACCTGACTTTATTTAATCTTCATTTTTTTAATTTTTTATATTATTTATTTATTTATTATTTTTTTTTGTTTTTTCATATTCGTCCGCCGTTTAATATTTATTTTTTGTGTATTAAAATTTTTTTTTCTTCTTTCTTTTATTCTCGTTGCGGTCATCGTTGCGCATCGTTCGTGGTCACGCGTGCAGGGCTTTATACACTGTTTCGCGTGATGGCGCAGAGAATGAGCATATATACATGTATATATATATATATATAGACAAGGGCCCACGACGGGGGGCTCCCGCAGTCCAATGTGTCTGGAGTCCTTGACTGGACCCATTGGGGTCCCGCGGACTCATCGCTTCTACTCACGCGGTAGACGTACGGTGTGGCAACTCACAAACGTATGTATATATGTATCTACACCTCTTGAACACGCGGATATACATACACACACACATCGTTATGTGAATAATAATTTATTAAATTGGATAGATGAAAAAAAAATAAAAATTTATTATCATTGTCCTATAATGAATTAATTAGTTTTTATTGCTTCATATTCATTCGTAGAATTACGCAATATTTCGTGAGTTGGTATTTTTTTTTAATTCATTGTCAAATTAAATTCGCGAGAATTAAATAGTGCGGTATATATATAGGATCAATTTAATATATATATATATAGATGTAGAGTTGAGAAATAGCAATTTTCACTTGGGTCAGACGTAAATTTATTATGATGTTCGAATCTCCCGTCGCTCATTCAAACTCCGTTAATTTTATCCTTTTCCATTATATTCACTGATTATTTTATTTTTATGACTCTCTTAATCTTCTCCTTTGATTCATTCTCTGTCCATCAATATAACTCATCAATCAAGGTATATATATATATACGTATATAGCCCAAGTAGAAAAAAAATTTAATTAAGATTAGAAAAATTCCTAGAACTTTTGGACTGAGCAGAACATCAATATATCTGTAAAACAAGTACCGCTGCTGCTGTAGTTTGACTTTTCATCCGGTCATATCTTCACCTTATATCTAAATCCCATTCGATGTGTTCTCAAACACTTTCGCTCTCTTCCTTATCCTTCTGCATTCTAATTCACCCTTTTCCTTCTCCTCCTAATCCCTTGCTTTTTTTTTCACAATAATTTACATAAACTCTCCATTGATATTTGATAATTTCACCGATGTATTTCAAAATAGCGAAAATTCAATTGAAATAATAAAAAATAAATGGAGAAATATAAACTGATTTGGTACTGGTTTAGGAGAGAAAAAAAAAAAAAAAAAAATTGGCGGGTATACGAAACGGCTTCATTCGTTACTGATCATGCGCCAATTAACGGATCTCATTAATGCAATCGATCATCCCAATCTTGGGCAGGGTTATACACACATATATGTATATATATAAGCAACCGGTTGAGCGATTTGAACTGTGTACATATATGTATATATATGTATGTTTAAATGAGAGGGATAGATAGGTAGGAGGGAGACAGTGGTCATTTGCAAGCCTGCTTTTGCGCGGGCCTTTTGTTTCGGGGCCTCATCCCCACCATTAAACCGCGTTACTGTAGTCACGAAACATATACACATATATGTATAGCAGTCCCTAAAATTCGTTCGAATTAATGTGGCCACTCCACTCATACTCTCCCCTCTCTCCATGCCATGTTCACCGTCTTCTTAATCTTTCCTTTAATTCCCCAACATATTTTCATTTTTTTTTATTTTACTTTTATCATTCTCTCTCCCTCTCTTGCTCTCTTCACTTGTTTTTCTCATATTCTTTCTTTCAATTTCTTCACATCGTCTTCGTCTTCTTCAAGCTGTATTTCATTTGGTCTTTCATGTCTTTTTGCGGAGACAGGTTCCAAAGAGCTTTGCTGCCTCACAGTTCGTGTGTGTGTGTGTCTGTATATATATTTGCGCAAAGAAATTTCTTGTTTGAATGTAAGAGAGAATGAAAAAATACAATCAACAAAGAGGAATTTTAAGTGAGAAAATAGAATGGATGAACGAGAGATAAATAAATAAAATGTTTCGGGGCAAATATATACAATTGGCCTGGTCTGTTTTACTATTTCAACAAAATTTATTTCTATTTACTTGTAAAAAATTAATTACACGTATGAATATAGTGAAGAATGTATTTATATATGATTCTATGTATCTGTACGTAATTTACCTATCGTTTGAAGGAGTACAGTGAGTGCTTATAATAGCGGTACTACTTACCAGTAAATTAACTTCACCGGAATGATCATCCACCCATGCAATAAGAATATCCGCTCCCTTCATATTATTCTTGTCATTAAAACCAATACCGATATATCCCAATGTTTTGGCTGATACACGAAATGTTATAATTTCCTCATTGGATGGATCCCATTCGAGTAAAACATTATCATCATTGTCCAATATTTCGTGACGAGTGAAATTTACTGGTTTTACACTTCTTTTATGTCTGTTATAATCAATGGATTGTTTTCCAATTTGTTTTTCAATTACGTGATGTGATTTCTCATTATTTTCCAATGGATTGTATTTCTTTGGAATTCTATTTGATTTTTTTTTTAATACTTCATTTAATGTACCAGTTTTAATATCCTCAATTATCTCTACATCAGAATTAACGTCTTTATATTCATTCTGTAGAATTTTTAATGCTGGTGGGACCTGCTCAACTGGATTAAACTCGTCAATAGTCTCATGTTCGTTCAACTCACCACCAAAATCTTCTTTAATTTGAATACCACTTTTGTCCATCACCAATTCATGGTAGTTGGGATCATTATTTCTCTCATTCATGTTTGGAAAAGCTAAACCATCAGCTTTAAGAATTGGTAATCTTGCTTGTGGCTTTTTTATTCTTGTTTTATCCATCCACCAATCATCGTCAACGTCCAACCGCTGTTTTTTGAAGTGTCCAAATGTGAAATGGGACTCTTTGGGACTGCGTTTACTTCTCAATTTAAATCCAATATCTCTCGGATGAGTTTTACGAATTGTATTAGTACCACTTGTCTCATCCATATGTTGAACATAGAGATCCAAAAGATCGCCTTGGACTACGAAAAATAATGTAAAATAAATCCAAATTTGCGCCATTATAATTTGTTATTTGTGTACCACTTTAAATCCAAATGATTGTCATAAATATCACCATCACTAACAATCACTTCATATGAACATTAAAATAATTTTATTCACTTTTTATTTTTTTATTTTATTATTTTTCATAAAAGTACGTTGTTGTATCAATGTTGCGCCAAATTGTGGCAATTTGATCGCGCTTTTGCACTGGCGTGCATGTTTCTAGTACGACAGTTGTGCCGGGACTAATTTAAACACGCGTCTGCCGAGGTCCCGCCGCTTTCATTGTGATCACGCATATGTGTATTTACGTATGTATATGTGTACCATAGGTTTGTGTATCTCTCATTTATACATGTGTGTGTTCACTTATTCACTCACTCATACGTCGCTCGGGGTTGCTGCGTGGCCCCTGCGGATATACTCGCAGCTGCTTACCTGCTTCAACCATTCGGTTTCACTCGGCTCGCGCCGACTGATGTCGATGGGTCCTGCCGGGACCGCTATTACTTCGCCTCTCTTTTCTTCGCTTCTGTCGCTACTTCTATATGTGCCTGGTGTGCATTATATATATATATATAACACATATGTGCTCAACCGAGAGAGTTCTAAATCGCCGTGGGCGCTTCGCTACCGTCTTGTCATTTTATTTTTTGTTTGCACTTCATTTTCATTTTATCATGGTAATTCGCAAAGACATATAGATTAATAAATCAGGAGAATGGATATTAAATTGAATTATTGCAGTTCCTTTAATTTCATTTAGGTTTTCAGAGTATTTCGTGGGAAAAATTTGGGCACTGAGAACATTTTATTTACTTATTGGAATTTTTTTGGGGATCGCGTTGAGTGAAAATTGTCTGATGGATCTCATCCAGGTATTTGAAAAAAAAAATGGTTCCTTTATTATTTTTTTTCTCCCCCCAAAGGTTTCATAGTTGGTGTGTACATTTCATCGGGATTTCGTCTTTTTCATTCTATATAATAGGACTACCTCAGGAAATTGCACGATTTTCCCAGAATCTGGGGTCAGTAATGTTAAATATTTTAAATTTCTTTTCTTATTCAAAAAAAAAAAATATATATATATATATATATATATATATATATCATTACACATACTGTTCACATTTTATTATATCCACTGTGGCCATTATCCAGTCTTGTGATTCATTCTTTCAAACCCTACAAATGAAATATTATGCAGTCTTAATTATCAAATTCTGTGAGATTGCATTATGTACCGGCATCGCACAGTTTTATATATTTAAATACTTTTTGTTCACATTATCAAGTATCGTACATATAAATTATATTTTCTACAAGTCTCCCATGATATTCTTTGTTTATGGCGGAAGCACTACAGTTTCATTAAAGCAACATGCATACGACTCGCGGTACTGAACTTATATATGATCTAAAAAAAAACGGGGTAAAACAAGAAAAAAAAATTTTGTGATGGAAATATCTGGACTGTTTCCTGCGGAAGTGTTTTTGTAATCGGATCCAAAAGTGGTGTACACGATCTTCATAGTAGTAGTGATGGGGCTTTGGGGGCTATATAAACTGCGCGTTATATACGTTATATATGTTATGGTGGTGGCGTTGTTGAGGGGGCTGCAAAACCAACTGCGGCAGATGTGAACTCATGGCACGCGCCCCTCTATATATTTTCAGTGGTGCTCAAATTAGTAAAAGAAATTTTTTCATTGGGCCAACGAATTTCTCACATACAGGTATAAATAAAATTTAAATGACAATAAACGGCCGCTACATTTATAAAAGAATTTATTCATAACTGAATGGCGAAATGAAATAATCAACATATCTACTGTATTAACTTGACACCTATATTATATATTATATAACGGCGTGATAAAAAAAAAATAAGAAATATTTGTTTCAGAGTTCTCTTAATAATATTTTTTTTCCGGAAATTTCGTTGAACAGGTTTAACTTTAAGTAGCAAACGCGCGTCTATTCATGCACGTGCCGAAGCCAAGTATATCATATTACCTATGAGGGTGCAATGTCTGCTGTTCATCATGAAATGGTGAATATGCATGCAAGTGTCATGGTGTGTGCATGTGTGTGTTTGTCGAAACGGTTTATTGATCAGTGAAACGTCCAGTGGACAAATAATTGAATATACACTCGCAATAAATCAACGGAGCATTCGATAAAATGCAGTTATATAAAGATGAAAAAATAAAAAATGAATATTAAACTGCACAAATTCACGATATTATATAGAATCATTTGACTGTATGTTAAATAAAAATATTTTATTTATGTATTTATGAGTTTTTAATACTCGTTTATTAGGCTATATATCGATAGTGCGCTTTTAATGAAATACAAATGGGTTTTTGGTATTTATTTTTATTTTTGTTTTTATTCGTCTTATTCTGTATCGTTCGCGACTGAAACGTAAGCAATATATATATATATATATATATATATAGTGTCTATATAGTGAGACCGCAGAGTGTGTGCACCTTTGCCAGGCTCTTATATGCCTCCCGATCGAATTAATTGGCCGCGCGAAAACCAGTTTGGGCGAAGGGATAGAGATTCTCTCTTGGGTATGGATTTCTATCTTTTTTTTTTCTGTCCTTTTTTTTTCCCCCTTTTTTATTTTTCGTTTCGTCACGTGAAATTCTCCCCAAGTTCTTCCGTCGCCGCCAGGCTTAAATTAATCCATATCAACACTCTACTCCTACCATACACTATAAAACAAAAAAAAATAAATAAAAACAAAGAATATTCGAAATTGAATTGAAAAAAACAAAATGGCGTGATAATGAATCGTAATGATAGAAAGATTAAAAAGTTCAACGTTTCTTTTATACAATGCCTTAGTATGAGCTATGGTGATTATTATTCAGTTTAGTTTTCATGCTGGAGCGAGGTATATATATATATATGCAACGGTTAATGCTTCAGCCTATTGATATATGTGTATATGTATGTGTGACCTGGTCTTTTTGAAGTATGAAGTCCTTCTTGCGGCAAGGTCACATATACGCAACCGACCAGCTGCGTTCACAATTCACATCCTCCTCTTTGTCCCGCTTCAACGATGTTCCGCACTGTCCTTCTATTTTATTTTTCACATTTTTTTTTTCTTTTCCTTTTCACTTTGTCTCCCGCTTCATTTTTCTTTTTTTTCCCAAGCGGCTGCACTTTCCTTCCCGAATAAAATGTATCAGTAAATAATTTTTACATAATGTTCGATTTTAATATCAGCACGCATTCTATAGAAAGTCAAAATAACCAGCATTTTCGGAAAATATACGCTGAATCTATAAATACTCGGGATTCCCCACTGGTTAATTCAAAATGGCCGTTGAATTAACATAGAACTCGTCATTGTCGCCAGATGGTATTTGATAAATAATCCATTATTTAATTTTCTTTATACTTTGAAATAAAAAGGTATTTTATTTATACCTACTTGGTATTCATTTGGCAGAATTATTCTCAGACATTGGGTTGCTTTCCGCATCGCACGTGTTGTATTTCCTAATTCACACCCATATTCTGCCATTTGTATATGCATAAACAGTAGGAGATATATGTGTTTGAATTAAAAATCGTAAGTTGCTTGAAGAAAATGCAAAATATAAAAGCTAATACATTCATACAATAGTTAGCTCACTCATAAATATACCGAAGCAGATGTTTATCTTTGTAGCAATGTTCATCAATATTTACACCTATATATATTTTTCATGATGATTGCACATAAGGATTTTTATGTTGGCATTTAGTTCGAGTCAGGTGATCTGTTGCGGAAACATGCTGGTTGAAAATTGGTGAACGAGTGAGTGGCGGTGAAGTATCAACACTATATAACAATCCACCTGCCATACTGCAACGCTCTACACCTGCTACGTATAAGCTCGATG
This sequence comes from Galerucella tenella, assembly GCA_910591685.1. Classification (NCBI taxonomy): domain Eukaryota; kingdom Metazoa; phylum Arthropoda; class Insecta; order Coleoptera; family Chrysomelidae; genus Galerucella; species Galerucella tenella. Next base: position 16,045 of record CAJUYH010001529.1, on the reverse strand, counting down.
TATGCGCGCCTTGATGCAGGTATGGCATCTGCGTCGGTCAAATTCCGTATGTTCCATTTTATTCCTGTCATTTCACATATATATATATATATATATTAGTGTATTTGATAAACAAAATTATGAATATAACTGTTTATAAATAGTTTGAAGGAATTAAAAGCCATAATAGTATTTATATTAATTTTATTTTTACTCAGTGTAATAATTTGTCGATGTGACCATTTTTGTGATTTCTTTGTATACACATCAGTGATGTGGATTCGCATGCATGGAGCTTGAAACGAGGAGTGCGCGGGCCTGAATAAAACATTGCAGATGACCTTTACATGATGCTTTTGGCGATAGGACAATGACCGTGACTATATATAATATATATATGTATATAGTAAGGGGAGAAAGAAATATGGCTGGGGAATTTGGGGTTAGCGAACGAAAATAAGTGTGTAGAGTGAGACACAATAATCATCGGGGTCTGTATTCTAGTCTTGTGCTGTGAATTTAAATTTGACTGCGTGCGTGTGTGTGATATTATGATATTGCGATGGTATGCCATGAAAGCCGAGCAATGCTCGTTGCATGGTAAATTATGTTGAGAATTTATGAAATGATGGGAATACCAATTCAATGATAAAGAAGATTATATATAATTATTTTAGTATTTAGGTTATCTGCTATTGATAATACAGATTCACTTTGAGTTGATGGAGGTTGGTGATATGTCCGGTAGGTGTCACAATTGTGGGACGGATTTCTTTATTGGCGGTAATTGTTTGAAATTATTCAATTTATAGTGATTATTTTTTTGTAAAACTTTGAAAATAAACAATTTCATTTTTAATTTATAAATTTATTATTTTATCACTAGGCTACTGAATAACTGTGAAGATCATTCGCCTGACAATAAAGTTCAGTTACTGTAGCATTTGTCTGTATATATATGAAGTCGATTTACCCCTGTAAACAAACATTTCCTGGCTTTTTCTTCGTTCTTTTTTTATTTTTTCGTGTGTTACGTACGCGCACTATTTCCTCACCGACGTATTATTTGTCGAACGGGTGCGCAAATTTGTGCGCTACATTGTTGTGTTGACTCTATATATTCCTATTTCCACTTCGACAGTTTTTGTCTGACATAATAAAAAAGAAACAACAATGAAAAAAAATAAAATCACAGACTGTATAAATTTACCATGACATCAAATAATATAAGGAATAAAATATATACAACAAATCACGATTTATCGTTTGAAAAATGTAGTGACAATATTTTGTTCTACATCCCCGTGTACCGCCTGATAATTCTTTGATGAATACATACGTAAATTATTCACTTATCAATATTCAATGTCAATAATGCCAACTCAATATATATTTAAAAATAGAAACGGAAACGAATTTGTTGCATGGAAAAACAAATCCAATCATTAATGCAAAAAGTGAAATGAACGTGGGGGAGGGATGCGACGCTTGAGAAGTTATAAAGACAAATATGAACATAAAAGATGAATCTCGAAGCTGACGCGCATTGACATTGTGTGCATGTGAATGTGTGCAAATGTACACATACCTACATATAATACATATTGAATACACATTCGCACATACACCAGCACATGCAGCTACATATATTCTCACTGCGTCCCTGAGGACTATTAAATAATTCACCACATCTGGAGTACACCAGGTTGTTGGAGAGGTGAACCAAGAGACGAGATGGGGGTGACGTTGAAGGACCAATGAAATATTCACGTGTTCCTCAACGTGGCCAAGCCCAGTCTTCTTCATTTCAATATAAGCAATATATATTCCATAATGCCATAAATAAAAAAATTACAATATAATCAAAGACAAAAAACCCCATTGATAGATATTATTATTATATTTAGATATTATTATTATATTATTATTATTATTATTCTGTGCTCTGTTACAATAAATTCGGTTATATATTATGCAATTGGAATACTCTATTGTATTTATTGATAGTGAGACAGATAATCGTGTCCAACATTTTTACTATGTATAAGTCATTTTTATGACTTTTATCATACGGTATTTTCGGTCAAGTGTCTCTATAGGGCGTTGTCCAATTCAACTGTGTATGTATATATACTGCCAATTCGAGATATTATCTGGGATGCGCATAAAAATATGTCATCTGGGTCCTATTACAAATATTATCCAGCGTCCAGCCATTTGAAAAATTATCGATGACCATGTTCACCCGTACAAAGAGTAAAAGATGAAGTGAATAAAAGCACAAGGAGAAAAGAAATAACTATAAAGATAAAAAGCAAAGAAGAAAAAAATGAAAAAAAAAAACTGCGACAAATGACCAACACCAAATACGTGACTGCAATTTTATATAAACACTTCCCATAAATACAGTTGAAATAGGCAAAAAAAAAAATAATCAAATGACCATATCCATTCATTTAGTTTTATTATTTATTTATTTATTTATTTTTTTTTTTCGTGTCTTTCCATCGATCCCAGTTCTCACATAAATAAATAATACATACAAACGTGTGTAAATCTACACGATATATTGTCATATAAAAGTAACCCCATGAAATACAAAACGGACATTTGAGATCGTCCGGAAAGCCATTAGACAGTTCAATTTTTGTTAATGTGTAATGAATACATGAGGAGGAAAAAAAAAAGTTTTAAGACGATACTACAGTGTGGATTTGACGGTTGGTCAAACGAGGCGTGTTATTTTCTATCTTGTCTAATCATCATTCTAATTAGCCCCTGGGTAACCCAACACCAAGTGGATAGTGCACAGCACATCAGGGGTGATGATGGTAAAATGTTGCGTCTTGGCTTACCCTACAAGTTCAAACTCGCATCAACCCTCCATTCTTGCCTCTTGTCTTTCTTCATCTACTGTTGCACCATTGACTTCGTCGTTGTCGTCATTACAAACGTCCTATATACATATATATATTCAATCAGTCTCCCTTTCTCTCTATTCTATAACTTATATATATATAATATATATACATGCCCTTTAAAATAACTTTGTACCACAGTCTCTCCCTTTTTGTCTCTCAGTCTTATACTCTGTATTTTACACTTATATCAAAGTTATTTCAATGTCTTGGTTGTTCATGATGGGGTTTTGTGTATATATATATATATATATTTGTTATAAGTATATACTCTCTCATTCACAGAAACTCTGTGCGTAGAGTGAAACTCACTGGCTTTGCTACTTGTTTCAAGCTGTCCCGCGCGACGACCGCCCATCTAAGTTTAACAATTAATGCCGGCTAGGGAAAAATAAATTAATTGTGAACGACCTATTTCTCTCTCTCTCTCTCTCCCTCCCTCTCTCTCAATCACTCTCTTTCTACAGTTTAGTTTTCCCTCACTATATACTTACCACTTTGATATAATCATGGTGTGAGATATGTGCGCGCAACCGGCATTATTTTACCACGAGTATTGACAAATTAAATGTAATGATAATTATCATTTTTATATTTTTAAATTGTATGCAAATTAAATTGATAGTTATTATTATTTTCTTTTTTTTACTGCTATTATTTTAAATGGAGATATGGATGCGTTATATCTGTGTTTATATGTGTTTGTATAAAAGAAGGATCGAGTGTAAGAAAGACGTGAATAAGCTGAAGATTGCGGTGTCGCCAGCATGACATCACAAATACTTTGGTTCGTTCGTTTTATTTATTTTTTATTTTTTCCTTTTTTCGTTTTTTTGCCCTCTGATGCAGGTTTTTCTTTGTCATAGCACACGACGATATGGTTTGACGGGACGACACAGAGTATTTTTGTCATACGTCGATAGACGTCAGGAGAGATACAAGAGTGTCTGTGAGAAAAAGTAAATGCGCGAGGGATATGGTGAGATATGACATTAAATTGTGAATCTATGGTTATATATACAGAAAGTAAAGAGTGAGGCGGAGAGGGAAATGGAAACGAATGAAGAGTAAAAGTGTGAGGGTGAATGAAGGGTGGTGACACGATGGTGGTTGGAAGAGAAGGGCGTGAAGTAGGCGCGGAGATAAATATTTGAGGAATTTGTCGTCGTTGTCACGCAACGACGAGCTATCGCTTGTTTGAGAAAACGATAAAGGGATTTCAGTGAATTTGCATCTCACGTCGTGTCATCTGAATTTCATACTATTTTATTTTTATTATCATCTATTTTTTCTATATTATAAGTTATTATTCTGCGAATTGCAACAATATATCAACATACATGTATATAACTTTTGTTGAGGGAACAAATAAAACAAAAAAAAAACCAACAAACTTAATCAATTTGGAAAATGAATGAAAATTTACCGACAAAAAAGGTATTATTATCTATCTATTTATTTATTTTTTGTATTTTGTTGCCACATCGATTGTTTTGAGGGTGTATAAAAAAAACGTCCATTGCATTACAGGTTACAAGTGCACTTCATATACATATATAAAAACATATATGGACATATATGTATATATATATATATACAGAGTGTGTTGTATGGCTGGTGAAAAGCTTCCATGTATAACGGGAATAAAACAGACTGGTTGAGAGAGTTCATTAATGGATTAAGGGTGGACGATCGATACGATTAAGCTTTCAGTTCTCTTTCACTCACTCTCTCCTCTTTCCTTTCGATACATTCACATACATACACCTGCGCGTGATTTTCAAAAACATTTTCACACTCGATACACTGAGTGAACTTAATGGAAATTTAAACTAAACCAAACTTTATAGATGGTGTTTCACGATCGATTTTTTATTTATTCACTTATGATACTTTCTAAATGAATTATTGCAACAATATAGGGGCCATTATTTCATCAATTTATTTTCATGTCCAGTATTTATTTAACTGTACATTTATTTTTTTAGAGATATATTTATTTATTCATGATTTAATATATAGGCTAGTGTATATCTAACCAAATGTTCTGTGAGGATATATATATATATATATATATATATATATATATATATATATAACCATATACCATAGTGGGCCTTCATCAACTCTGATCCTCAGTGCGGAACTAACTACTAATGCCAACCATCTTTTTTCATCCCCATGATTTTATGTTAGAAAAGTTATGACCCATGTATTTGCATGTAAACGAGTCGGGTGATTTTATATATGTATATTTTATTTTTCCTTCGTTCTTTGGCTTCTTTTTTCTTTTTTATTTTTCTATTCAAAAATGCTTGTAGACATTTGCAGCAATAATACATTGTCATTAGGTGTTGTAATATAGGATAAAAATAAATCTCATGTTTGTTCATTTACATAGGTATATATGCGTATGTATATTGGGGGTTATTTTTGTTTTTAAGGGTGGATTGTGTATGTATGTTTAGTTAATGGTTTTCATCATGCAATCATACATTATATGTCATATAAATTTTGTATCGTCGCTTTTATTCTTAAACGTGAAAAAAAAATTAATAATTTCAACAAAAACTATTTTCAAAAATAGCGAAAAATCTCTACAGATATTGCGAAAAATCCGTTATATATTTAATTTATCAATTTGTATAGATAAATTCATGAACATTGTAAACATATTACATTTATTAGCTGAATGAGAGGCAAATTTTTGTTTACTTTTTTTTTTTTTTTTTTTTTTTTTTTTAAGAATATGTATAAAGAATTTTTTTTCAGATCGATTCAAGAATTGACATGAGTGCCATGTAGCGTTTCCATTCTATATCCTATACCATCTCACATTCCCAGTGGTCTCTTCATATATGGGGGTTGAATTTTAAAACTACCCTCAGGGGAATTGTGATCGTGTGCGGCGTCTCTTACACAAAATCAGGCCACGAACACATATATACATATATACATATGGATATATTTATATATATATATATATATATATCCATATAACTATATAGTTTAGGGGATTTAGAACCGTTGCGAGTTGAAGGTAACTCGTGTGCTCTTGCTTCATGGTGGTGATGGTACACGTCCCATGGGATGTTGGGAAATAGTCGTATGTGATATGTTCAGTGAATGTAGAATATGTGTCGATGTGAAACATGAAGCATTTTGTCACGTTCATAAATTGAAATACATTGAATATTATTTAAATACGTTGATATATTAAACAATTTAAAATAATTCAAATTAAAAATTATTATTTCAATATTTATATTTTTTTACTTGCTTCTATTCTTTTCTTTTTGTTCCTCTCTCTGTCTCTCCCACTCCCTCACTCTCTCTACTTATGGGGTTGTATAGAATTAGATTTCGATCAGTACAACTGATCCTTGGACATTGTAATCAGGATATGGGGGAATAGTGATTGTCTATACATATATATATGTGTATGTATGTATCCATTGGCCAGCTGATGCCCAGGAGCTCGTGAGTCCCTTGGGAAATGATGTCACTTTGGGCGAGGACACGAATGGAAATGATCCAATGTTCGATCGTACAGTCTCAAACAATGTTATTTCCCTACTCTCATCTCTAGATTGCACACAAACTCAAATTATACAGCAATAATTTTTGTCTCACTACTTCATAGGTCATCAAAAGTCTCATTTATATATATTTATTGTAGGTGTAGAAATTTTTTTTTCATCAATTCAATCATAATTGTCGTTAAATTAAATTTATTATCGTAAAATTAGTTGTATATAGTGTTTTTTTTTGTTTTAATAATCTTGATTAATGGTGTGATTGTATTGATGTTTTGAAATTGAGGGTGAAGATTTGGTGAGTAATATTTTTATTTTGTTTGCTTTTGTATTTTGTCTTGTGTTCGTTTTTCAACCCGCAGAATATTTTGGTAGATTCTCGCGCGCAATTGGAGTACGGGTGCACGAGCGAAGGAGAGAGAGAGTCTTTAATTATGCTAAGTAACGTCTTTTAAGGATAGGGAAAATGCTTACGCGAGCAAAACACTGCAACGGTCATAATATTTAATCACTACTCGTTTATTTTCCCTCTGAGAAGCCGCCGCGTCGGCCTCCTTCAACCAGACGTTACATTAATTCACATGGTGGTAAAATAATTGTCAATTTACCGCTATTTCATTCACAATTAAAGTCAATACAATTATGAAAAAAAAAAAAAATATTGAAAAATATTGAATTTAATCAATGAAATAAAATTATTTATAGTTTGTATTTTATATAAATATTCAATAAAATTTTTTTAGTATATTCAATTGCACAATAATAATTGTTTTTTATAGAGTTTTTCATAGGACAAAAAATACGCCGTCACGTTTATATACAAGACCCTCTACTCATTGCGAGTTGCCAACCCTTCCGCGATCTTAAAGATTACGCAACAAACGAGTGAGAGAATGAGAGTGAAACCGGTAAATGGGGTGCGAACGCGCGGCTTGGATGGGATGCTGCTTTTGCCTCTATGCTGACTATTCGCACACCACCATCACCGCCATGTCCCTTTAAAGTTTCTATATTCAACAACACCCTTGTAAGTCTTACTTATTCACTCACTCATTCATTTTATTTCTTATTCTCTTTCTCTCTCTCTCTTTCCGCTCTTTCGACTCATGCCAAGAACACGACCAAGATTTTCGTATAGTTGTCGCACTGCCTTTCATATCAACTGCATCGTTTTGAATATATCTATAATATATATAGGAGGTAAGGTAGGGTGTATAGTTACCATCCTTTTCTAATGTCTGTCTGTTCCATTAACACCCTAAGTTAATATATATATGAATTTTCCCTCTCATCACTTAGCGTTTAATAATTTGTCAGAAAGTTAAAGCTTCACACACGTCGCAGATAATTTGAGAAAATTCACTCACAATTGAATGATATTTTTTTTTGCTTTTTTACTTTTCATTTTTTTTAACGAAAGAATTAATTATTAATTTTATTTATTCTGTTTTCTTATTTATATTATCGATTCAAATTGTTGAGAATAGGATGGAGGTATATGTGAAGGTTTTGTAGGAGCGAGTAATCGTTGAAGGGTTTGGCTGGTGTTGCAAGGAAAAAGATGACAAAGTCATGGAAAGTATGAAATAAGAATTTCATTTTTTGACACCCGGTGTATTTGATTTCGCCCTTGTAATAAACCCCAGGGGTTGCTGTAGACTATACAGTATTGCTTTTCCCTACATGTCATATCGACACCTTACGCCATGTGTGTGTGTATGTATCTATGCGAGTGTGTGTGTGTGTGTGTGTGTTTGTCTGTGTCTGCTGCCAAACATTACTATCGCCCTAGGTAATTTGTATTCGTTGTTTTCTCCCTCTCCATTTTCTTATTGTTTCATTCTTTTTTCTCTTTTTTTATTTTTCATTTTTTTTTTTTTTTTCAACTATCTCGTGTCGCTCTGTTGTATTTTCATGTACATACATACGTATAAACTTTTGTAATTTTATATTGATAATTTATTTTTTATTTGTGAATTAGTCTCGGCATTATTTGGTCTTCGATATTTTTTTTTCCTTCTCTTAGTTTCATCCCACTTTTTTTTTTCTCTTTTTCTCTTTTCTTAAATTGACACCTACACCTTAAGGAAGCCTCGAAGGTAAACCGTGACATCGTCATCTAATCTGATTTGTTCTTCTAATAGATGTATATATACATGTAGGATATATTTACATCTAATACAAACTAGAATTTTCCAATGATACTCTTTTTGGTTTCACCCTCGTGACAATCTCATTAAACTGTAAACATCAATTCGTGGACAACCTCACAGGGCCCCACATTCATTTTAAATTCACCTACAAACTAAATGAAAAAAAAAAAAAAAAAAAAAAAAAAAAAAAAAAAAACGAACATGAGGGAAAACAAGACAGGATTAATTAAAAATAATAAAAGCCAACCAAGATCAAAATAGAAATAAAAAATCAAAAAGGAAATACTGGAAAATTGTGTAGATATACAGATATTTTTGAACAATCTTTTAGCAATTGCTATTGAAGACAGATGCATTTCAGACACGTTGGAATTTTTTTCAATTTTTTTTTTTTTTTTCACTCATACACATTATCACCCACCCCTAAGTATAAAGGTGTAACAAAATTTCACTTCTTTGGCTTTCACCTCGCTCTCATCCTCTCTCTACTCTCTCTCTCTCTCTCTCTCTCTCGTACCAATACAAATTCTCACGATCCTTTTGACACCTTGTATACCTATAGATACCCAACAAAACTTACCCCTAAGAAGCCTTTAAGAACACACCAAAGGTATATACGATGGGTATAAAGCTATGGTGGGGTTATAAAAGTATCCGCATGCGCATTTCCATGAAAAAGTGTGGCCCGCCTCCATAGTTGCCGCCCCCGTGTCGTAGCTTTTCATCTCTTCTCAACACCACCTATACCATTATCCATATATATATATATAAACATCCCCTTGCATTCTGTCTCTTTACCAAGTTCTTCGCGTGACCCCTTCGCTCTGTTCTTCGTCTCTTACTTTAACCTTCTCGCCACTTTCTTCATTCTCTACGTTTTCTATATAACATTTTATATGTGTATATATATACTGTGTACACACTTCTCGCCTTACGAGACATGTCCCGCCACCCTTCAGCTTTGTGTATGTATATATATATATATATATATATATGCTGCTGCCCCCCTTTGTCAAAGATGCTGCGGAGAATGTTGGGTCGAGTCGCACCTTTTTCACAGATATGAGTTGGTAAACGTGGTACCAACCAACAGCGTGCGTGTCAAAATAATTGTTTATATATCCGTGTGATTTTTTGAAGTTAATTTACAATTATTGCTATATTTATTTACATTTTTTAGCTATTGTAAATTATTTCAATTTATTTATGAGTTTTTTTTTTTTTTTAAGGACTTGAGTACGGAGTAGAGAGGGTATTTCTGTTTGTGCAGTTTGGTTTGATTTTGTTTGTGTGAGTGTTTTAGTTTGATGGTAAAGTGATTGTTGAGTTTTTTTTTTAATTCATTTTTTTGTGGATATAGACTGTGAGATTTTAAAAATGATTTATTTCAAATATTGTTTATTTTTTTATTTTTTTATTTGTTACGTGTGTTGAGAGGAGGAAAATTAATGAAAGTGCTTGTGAAAATGGCCTCGAAATACATCAATCTAATTGGTTTGCCAGCAGGTAATTGTTCGGTTTTAATAATTGGTCCAATTAATTTAGATGTATTTAAAATCGCAATGATTCTTGTTTGTGCGTTTCTACTCATCGTAATACATGAATATATATTTACGTATTTACATGTACTAATATATATATATATATATATATATATATATAATAAATAGAGATTTAAAAGTACTGTGTGATAAAAATGGAAAAGAAATTGTCATAAATGAAACAGAATGAAATAATAAAATAATAAATTTGTTTTCCTTTTTTTTTTTTCTTTTTCATTTAAACGATGAGAGCTCAATTGCAACAGAAATATAAAAAAAAAACAAAAAACGAAATACCTAAAAATTAAATCATAAAAATCCGTTATATATTTACACATATAAACATATATACGTATATATAAATATACATTCTATATTTTTATATTGACTTCAGCCATTCTGTATTTAAATATTTAGCTATAAATGATAGTAATTAAAAATACTATTTCATAATATTCCTTTGAAATTATTCAATAAAATAATTATAATGACATCAACTCATTCCTTCAAATGTCCAATTAAAAATATTACCGGTACAGTACAGTATTTTAATAAAAAAAATAAATCATTGTAATATTTAAACGAAAAGGTGAAGCAACCAAGTCCCATTTGAAACAAAGAACTGAATAAAAATTGTTTCGCTGAAATGACGATTGGTGTTTTCACAATAATGAGTGGCTGTGTTAGTATATGAAATATTTCATATATAAATAAATGTAACCAATTGAAATTTCGAATGAGCAGGAGATCACGGGCGGTAAAATAGGGAGGGGGGAGGGGTATCGGAAAAATAGTGGGAATGACGGTGAGATGAGTGGTGGTGTTAGAGAGAGGAGGGGGATTTGTTACCCTGCATCGTGTTGCAATGTGTCTAAATATATATATATATACAAGGGCATAGGATTAAATAGGGGGCCTTCACTCACTCACATTTATATATACACACGCACATACATATATATGAACATATCTATCTGGAGTTTTGGGGGGTTCCCGGTGCTTCGCTACTGCTATATAACACCATCATCAACGTAGTCTCATTGTATCAGTGCTCGCGAATGATCGCTTTTCATCAATTCAATCACAAAAATTATTTTTACTTAACAATTAATTTTTTTTGATTTTATTTATATTTATTCATGATATATTACGGTAGTGTTTCACAGTGTATTTCAATAAATTAATATCAATATTTTATATTTCACACAGTGTGTACAGTTCTCATTTATTTTTAATTTTTGTTTTTCTTTCTTTTTTTTTTTTTTTTTTTTTTGGCGCATCGTGTATCGTTATTGTGCTACGCTTTATACATCTTTTGTTTCATCCCCTTACTGTCTCGTTTCCGAGACTCAACTCTCATCCCCTATTGGCGCGTTAAACGCAGCTAGATATAGTGATGACGAGAGAGAGAGAGAGAGAGAGAGAGAGAGAGAGAGAGGGGAGTGGAGAGGTAGAGTGATATAAAAGGACAAGAGACTGAGAGAACAAGCGTGAAAGTATAATAGTGAAACAGAGAAAGAGAGGTCTAAGGGGTGAAACGGTAGAAAACTAAGAGAAGGGTCTCCCTCTCGTCTTTGTTTTCCCTTCTTCCTTTTTGGTGTGCTGCAGTGTCCTTTCACAGTTGCTCGCGCCACGTTCGTATATAGTCGTCATATTCCAGAGATAAAATATCATCAACGACCATCGGGTGTTGATGAATATAAATATATATAAATACATATATATATATATATATATATATATATATATATTTATATATTGACGTATATATGGATATGCACGATTAATAAAAGAAAATTGAAAGAGGCAAAGAGGGAAATGGTAAACGAAATTGTCAATCATAGTAAAACTGTTTATAAGTATTTTGGTAATATGAAATATTTTGATTGTTATATGATAAATGTTTATTGATGTTATTAAGGAATATTATTTTTTTGTATAGATAGAGGTTGATTTTTTTTATGTTAAATGAGAAAATGGTAGAGTTATGTTGGCCATTATTGTGTTTATTGATAAATGGAGGTGGGAAGTATTGGGAAAAGAATAAAATATAAAATGGTAAAACTTTTGAATTGTGGGCGATTTTAATTTTGTTGATTTCTTGTTTTTGCAACGTGCACGAATACGCGCTCTTGGGTAATACATATATATATATATATATATATATATTCGTTATATTCAACTTTTTCTTCTTTAACTACGTCAAACATTTCATTCCAACTTCATCATTTGCGTTTCCTTTCACGTCTTTCACAATTTTTTATTTCACGGACTTTTAATTTCTCTATTATATTGCAATTTTATTTCTTTCTCTTTTCGTCTTAAATTTTATTTCTTCAGGAGGAAGTAACGAGGCTCATTATCGTCACGAGTACGACTGGCAGGAGTAAAGGTGGAAGGCGTCGACGACGAATTGACAAAGTAAGAAACAAGTGGATGGTGGATGTCGACGAGAACGAGAAAAACGACGAGAACGGGGACGAAAAAAAAGGAGAAAAAAAAAAAAAATAATAGATAAGAGGTGTGACGTTTAATAGTCATTTACGTAAGTCGGTGCTCGGGCAATGTTTAGAGCTCGTAAAAACCAAACTACAAGTGAGAAAGTAGTGTATTCGATATCATTAACGAATCAACAATAGTGTCTGATATGTGACATGTATATATATTTACGCAACGAAAAATCATCGTACACTTATATGTGTAAGAAAAAAAAAAAGAAATTTGAGTGAAACCAAAATTAACAATTATTAGCTATCAGCACAAGACAATTTTTACGGTACTACCATTAGCACAAGTGATGAGACTGTGAAAGAGGAAAAGAAAAAAAGAAGAAAGAGGTGGAGGAAGCTGTGAGAAAAGATGGGAAGAAAGAAAGTGGGAATGCAGCGATACGACAGTGTTTAGAGTAAAAGTGGGGAAAACTTGATGTATATATACATATACGGTGAAGAGGAAAGTAGTAAGTGGAGAACGGGTGCGAAAGTGAGTGAGCAACAGGAGTGGGAAAAGAGAGAGATTTTTCCCCACTGCTTGGAAAAAGCGGCCGAGTTTGCCCCCACTACACAGCGAGGAAACGACTCGCGGCGCGGGGGGACGTTACTGTTCCTGACTGTGGGGGCGGCGGCCTCAAAAATACACCGCAACCACACCGCGCGGTTCCACCGCAGAAGCCGCCACCACCTTCCACCGCCAAACCCCGAAACGAGACCGCGCGAGTTGAACACCCTGACTGTAACCCAAAGTGAACGAAGACGATACTTCTTTCGCGTGTCAATACAAATAAATAAATACACGATTAATAATTATCAATTATATTTGATAATTATACGTTACATTGAGTAATTGATACTTGTGCAAAATTTTCAGTTTCAAAATTGTTTCTTTTCTTTTATTGTTGACCAGTGAATATATCTATGTATATATATAAATATATTTTTTTTTAATTTTTCAGAGTTTTCTCTATTTTTGTTTATTTTCATACAAGTGATTTCAGTGGAGTTTTTAATTTAATTGAATGGAGGAATTTATTGGTTGATTGGTTTATGTGACTAGTGACAGTTGAGTGTGTGAATAAAAATAATAATAAGTAAAAAAGAAACGTATAGGAAGATCTGTGATATAGTGGTGAAATTAACTGAAAAAAGTGAAAAAATTATTCAAGTGTAATAAAAATAAACAAAAAAAAAAGGGATAAAACTGTTACATTAACAATCATGATGTTGATGATAATTCAAAGAAGAAATATATAATGAGTGAATGAGTGAAGAGAATCAACAAGAAATATAAATGCTTGTAAATAAATAAGACATAAACGAATGAAACAGACTGAGTGAAATAAAAATACGACAATGAGAATGATCCTATTGACGATTCCAATAAAACGAATTTTCCCCACGACTTGGCAATAAAGTATTGTATATGTGCACACACATACTTACATACATACGCATATACATACAAATATATACGTATATATATATACAATCGTGAATGCAAAAGAAGAATTTGCAAACGGATGCTGTGTGTGATCTGCCTTCGCTGCCGACTACCACCGTCCCCATCGTCGTCGCGGGATAATGAAATAAGGATCAAAGAAAGGAGAGGAATCGCTATAGAGCACAGTTGAGGGTTGAGTTCTTCGCAACGTCAAACTTGTACCCAAGAACAGACAGAAAAAAAAACTACTTGGAAAAAGAAACGAGAAAAGGGCCAAAAGAGCGAAAGCAAACGAACAAGGAAAAAAAAAAGAAAATAATAATACAAGATCGAAACTAACAAAATGAAATAAATTCAATCCTGGCAACAAATTCAATTGAATAAAATCCACTGATAAAGTATTGTGCGTGCTATTTGTGGTGAATAGTAAAAAAAAAAAAAAAACAAAGAAAACACAACACATGAAAATTTCCATTAGATTTAAATAAAATTGATTCATTTATTTTTTCTATTTTGCCGGATACTTATTCAACATCCAGAAAAATCAAACGGTGGGAAGAAGAAAAAAAATAAATAAAAGGATAAACGAAAAAGGAGTAGCAATAAATATTTAGTGAATGTATTTGTAAATGATTTTGGTCTCATGACGAATCCCTTGAGAGATGTTCCGCCTGAGGATCGTCCTCCCGGTTTAGATTATCCCATAGATCCACGAGTTGTAAGGGCAGCAAATAATCAGTTCAGTGGAAATCCCGTGGGTCAAATAGCCGGTAGCCGATTGCGAAAGACAAGGGGATCAAATTCACGACGTAGAATGCACTTGGCTGGTGATAATACAACTACAACAACAACATCGGCAGCAGCACCAAATCAGCCAACATCTGGTGGTGGTAATCAAATTGCTGATTATATATTGACTGCTGATTTACTTGCTGAACGAACATTGGATGGTTTGTTGGCTGAACATCCTGGTGAATTAATAAGAACAGGTAATAAATTAAACGCGAGAAATAATAATTGAAATATTAGAAAAGAAGTAAAAAATAAATGAAATAAAATGTCAACAATATTTGAAATTAATACGATATTACTGAATTGATTAAAATATTTTATTAGGTTGTCCCCATTTGGTTTGCACTGTTCTACCAACTCATTGGCGTTCAAATAAGACATTACCAATAGCATTTAAAGTGGTAGCATTGGGTGACGTTGGTGATGGTACAGTTGTAACAATACGCGCGGGTAATGATGAAAATTGTTGCGCTGAATTACGTAATTGTACAGCATTGATGAAGAATCAAGTGGCCAAATTCAATGATTTACGATTTGTTGGAAGAAGCGGTAGGGGTAAGTATTTATAAATATATCCGACAATAACAACAACAAATAAAAGTAAAAAATCACTTGCGAAATTTATTCTTCTTTGGATTCTACAAATAAATCAATTACTATACACTGTTCTTCTTTTTTTTTATCAACAAAAATTTATTCCTGTGAATTTTCTTGTGTTTATTCTCAGACTTATCAGCCAAATAAACATTCACATTTTCCATCCATTTGTATTTACTTCGACATAGTGAAATGTATACATATATTCACACAAGAATTCACTGGCTTCCATCAAAACTCCTCCTTATATTTAACCTCATTTTTAATTCAACCAGAAAATATACCATCGTCCCTTTGACTTGTCCCTTTTTTCTCCTCTTCTATCTCTATCTCTCGCGCTCACTTCTGTTTCATCACGATCACAAATACTATATAAACTAAAATCAACCTCTCGTTTTTTTCCTCTCTGGCCGTTGCTTTTCAAATTCATCCTCGCTTTCTTTCTCACTCGATATCTCACTGCCTCAGTGAGGACACGGGGATTTTTAATTCTCCTCGGCCTGGTTGTGCTGTCAATTATTCAGTGTCGACTCCTTCAGCCGCTCTCTTCACTTTTACAGTATATATATATATATATATATATATATATATAT
>CAJUYH010001528.1:0-44850 GCA_910591685.1 Galerucella tenella | reverse complement strand
TATATATATATATATATATATATATATATATATATATATATATATGTGCTTCCTTAGGTACCAGTGAGTAATCTTGTCCCTCCCTTATCTGGTTTAATATTTCTTTGGTTATCTCCAATAGTTTTTTAACCAGTAGTTTGCTATGATTTTGCTAGTCATGTGGCTCTAGCTGGTGTTACGAGAACGCCAGCCGGCATCCAGAAACTGAGCAGAGCGCGTTAAAATCGCTTGTGTGTGGCGGAATGTCGACGCTTTGCACCATGTGAAGAGTTAGTTTGCACTTTCATTAAATCATTTGAAATGTTTGTGGATAATAAAACGATAGCATAACAAATTGGTCGAATTTCTGAGAATGGAATATGAAGAGGTCGGATATAGGAAAAAGATGGGAGCAAGAACTAACTAGTACGAGTAGTAGGAACCACAACTACATATGTGAAAACACTGAAGAAGTAACATATGTGTAATGCCTATCGGAAACAGATCTAGGTAAAGTTCAAAATTGTGCTCGTCTGGAAATACTTCGGAACTTTCAAGTCTGTTTTCTTCCAGGCTAAATGCTATTAGTTTCAATTGTATGTAAACTCGATTTTTATCCACTTTAAACGCTCACATTTATTCAATTTTTTCCCACACTCGTCAAGGACCGATGACAATACAATATAGTAATGAAATATAAGGTCATTGGTATAATGCGAGCTGTGATATGCTATATAGTCCGCTGCAGGCTGTACGGGACCTGGCATGGTCGTCACCCATCCAAGTACTTATCTTCTACTTTATTACTTTCATAAACTGGTAGCCAATTTTCCAAATTTAGTTTGTTACTCATTTTTTCATAATTAGCTGCACCAAAGACACGCTTAAACTCCCACCTGTCATTAAGATCGACTTCGTCCCCAAGAACTGTTAAACAATGGCCTTTATGGTCTGAGACATTTGAATTTATCACTTTAATATCATAAGATAAGGATTGAGAAACATAAATATTATCTAAACAAGTTCTTGATGTAGGTGTAATTCTAGTAGCTTCTGACACACTTATTTTCATATTATAGGCTTCCAGTAAGTTAATAGCTAATTGTTTATAATCACCAAATCTAGTAGTATCCAGCATATCTACATTAAAATCAGCTGCAACCAATACGCATTTATTATCCATCCGTAGCTTTTTCAAGTAACCGATCCATAGAATTTATAAAGAAATGAAAGTGACGCACAAATTTTATAGTGATTTAGATTATAGGCGACTAAACTTTGTGCTGTTTGCCAATGCTTTGAAATCACGACAAGATGAGGGTATTTTATTCTGACCTAATAATGTTTAGCTTATCAATTGATGTAGGAATACATTCAACATTTTGATGGAATACATTAAACAACAAATTTGATTTTCCTACTTCACTTTGTGATTGCTACTGAGATTTGGTCTTTTTTAGTTCTGTATTATTTATTCTTTTGTAACATTTACAGTCTGGATCAGTAACTTTGTGTTCTACCTTTAGAGATTTTTTGTATTTGATCTTGGCCTCGCAGCAGTTTATACATTTGAAACTGGATGAGGTACAATCACTAGTTTTGTGTAAACCAGCGCAATTAAAGCATGTTGTAGTGTTATTGCAATTGTTAGCCACATGACCATACCTTGCACACTTAAAACATCTTAACACAGAGAAATATTCATGAACCATGCAGCGCCTCCATCCTATATTCAGCTTCCCATCATTGCATATTTGGTTTTTTTATTATAATGTTACCTTTGTTGGTTTTATCAGGTTGCTTGTACTTCAAGAAAAATGTCCTCCGATGAAGAATTGATGGATTGTACCCCTCCAAAAATGGGTATGTATTATAATATTTATCAATGTGTATATGCATATTTTTGAATATAAAAAATATTCTTCTTAAATAGATTAACGATCACATTATTTTCGAGGCTGGGTAGTGAGGGCGGAAAGTAGAGGTGTGTAATATGACACTTTCTTAACTTCAATGACGTTAGTATGACAGCATTACAATACATAATGTATGGTTGTGAATAAAATAATTCTCAATTTTAGAAGAAAATGATTTACAAGTAAATTAATGTCATAGGTAACAGCGTGGGGTGCTCGATATCCATTGTTATAAATTTTTGCTATCTTTATCCCGAAATGCAGAGTTAGTATGGATATAAAAAACAAGACCACATACGTCAAATTGTTACTGAGAACGGTAAGTGCATAACAGAACCAAAGCAAATCTCGAACAAATTTAATGAATTCTTTTCGGAAATTGGTAATAAATTGGCAGATAAAATTATTAAACCAAATACGCCCTATCCCAAACCAAATTGCATAAAAAATTCGTTTTTTTTAGAGCCCGTAACTGCAAATGAAATTAAAACAATAATTAATACTTTGAAGAATGAAACATCACCAGGTATAGATGGAATCAAGATAGAAATGGTGAAACATTTAACAGATGAATTAACACCTCTTCTTGTCGATGTAATTAATAAAATCTACAAATCAGCACAAGTCCCTTCGGAATTTAAAAAAACTTTAGTTGTACCAATTCATAAAAAAGGAATAAAAGAGCTTATAGACAACTATAGACCAATCTCTTTGATAACGACATTCGCCAAAATTTTTGAGAAGACTCTAAAACTGCGAATTACATCCTTCCTTAACAAATACAAAATTTTGTCTAGTTGTCAGTTTGCTTTTCAGGAAGGTGAATCTACAGAAAATGCTATAACGTATTTACTAGAAAAAATATACAGGGCCGTAGACAATAATAAACCTTCACTATGCATATTTCTGGATCTTGCCCGGGCATTTGATACTGTTAGTCACTTGCAGTTGTTGGAAGCTTTGGAGAGTATAGGTATTCGAAGAACATCGCTAAATCTAATGGAAAGTTATTTAACAAATAGAAAGCAAACAGTGAAAATCGAAAATGTTTTTAGCGAATGTCGATCAGTTTCGTTTGGTGTACCGCAAGGTACAGTTCTAGGACCTATATTATTTATAATTTATTCAAATGATCTATTTAAAATAAGCACATGTGGTACTGTTACTAGTTTTGCAGATGATACAGCGGTGTTTTATGGAAGTGATACGTGGGAAGGACTCAAAGAAAAAGTCGAAAAGGATATCGTAAATATAACAAACTGGATTAAACATAAACAGCTTACTATTAATATCGAAAAAACATATTTTATTCCCTTCTGTAGTTACAAAAATTCATTACCATCTTATGGGAATTTAAAAATAAATGGACAAAACTCTAATGAATATATAAAGCTTGCTAAAGATATTAAGTATCTAGGAGTTACAATCGATTGTCACTTAAGATGGAAAACCCATATAAATAATGTAGTAAACACACTAAGAACCCTTTTATATAAATTTAGGTATTTAAGAAAAATCTTGGATATTACTCATTTGCGAGTAGTTTATTTTAGTCTTGTTGAATCTCGTATAAGATATGGTATTGTCGGTTGGGGTGCTGCAGACAAAACACACCTAAGGAAACTGGAGATATTACAAAAAAAAAATACTTAAGGTAATATATAATAAAAAAATGACATACTCCACTAACAAATTATTCAATGAAATAAATTTACTGGATATAAGACTAATATACATATTTAATGTGTCAATTTATATCTACAAAAATAAAAATAATTTAAAACAAATAAAACATAAATGTGACACCAGAAATAAAACTCATAGAAATGTACAGACTAGATTGGTTAACAAATCTATTGGACAGAAAAATGTTGTGTACTTATCAACTAAAATATTTAACTTCATGCCTGAAGAATATAAAATTTATTTAACCACAATTAATTCAATTAATTTAATTAAAGCGTTGCTAAAGAAATATTTATTGCTCGCAGATAGATTAGCCTTGCATAAATTAATAGAAGGTAATTAACCTTGCTACAAAATATTGAAAAATTTATTTATTTTTTTTGTTCTTTGATTTGTACAGATCTATATCATGCATCATTGTACTCTTACTCAAAATATAAATGAATTAATGTATAATCAATGAAAATGTTAAACTAATTTAATTTGAAAAATGAACCGGAAAATAATGCTCATGCGCAACCTTAAGGGTCATAAATGAGCTCGTCTTCTTGTTTATTCCTTCAATTAAAATTGGAATTATTTAATCATATGTGAACATGTTATATGGTTTGGAATGAATAAACCTTATTATTATTATTATTATTAGTATATAAATGTAGTACAAAGTGTACCCCACACTTATTTTACCACAATGACAATCATTAATAATTTTATTCTCAAATTAAGAATTAGGCACTTTCTACTTTTTATTTCGATTGCCTATATTTAGTTTTTCTTTACTATAATGAATTTATTTTGATACTAATTAATAACATCATAAATAAATTCGTTCCGTTGCTAATTAGTGATTCGTGACATTTACTGCTTGTGTACCTATGTGCCATACTTGTGAATAATGTTGATTTAACCAAACAACGAATATAATTCAAGTCCCGCTATTAAAACATTATTTATTCACACTTTTGGATAATTCAAGGAAACAAATCGATATTCTACAGACGTTACCACTGCAAGAACAAAAAATCTAAACACCTATATTTTATTTGGTGCTTCATGTGTCCTAGAGAAAGCTCAATGGGACTATGGATCATAGATCTTCGGTAAAAATTGAACTATTAGGAAAGATAAAAACGCCACACTTGTGTAAAGTATGTCAAACACTACTTTCAATATAGAGTTGAAGGACAAAATCGAAGAAAATTCAAAACAAATCGTCCTGTCGCCATCTATTTTAAAATAGAAAAACTCAGTATATCGTTAAATATCAATAGATCTAGTGAACTGTTAGCAGGCGTCCATCACATTACTACCATCTAGCGTGGAATAGACGCACATCGACTTTACTCGTATTGACTACACTTGTAGTCACTATTGTTTTCTACATAACATTGGTAAGAAAGGAATAACTGAACCAGATTTTTAATCAACGAATATAGGCAAGTGCAGGATATGTGAGACCAGTACTGTGACCCAGTGGCTAGATGAGGCTATAAAAAACCCTGTAAACGATGCAGCTCATAAAATATTTTGTTAACGAATTTAGCTATACCTATTTGTTGATTTTGTAAACAAAAAATAATAAATAGTAATCAAAAATGTATACCTCAACACACGCTCATTGCCATTATGAAGGAGAAGGTATAAAGGAAAGATAGATTGAGGAAATTCTTATTATCCAACCGCCATCTAGTTGAGAATAGTGAGAGCATAAAGCAGCTGCAATTAATGTTAATATGAAAATAAAGTACCAAAAAGATAAAATATGGGGAGAAAATTATCCGCCAAAAAAGAAGATAGAAAAAAGAAGAAAAGAGTTCTCAAAGTGTTTAGTCGAATAATATTCAAATCTTCCGCGCGAGTTTAAATCGTGTGCTAGTTCAAGTTCAAGAATTGAGTCCCTGATGATGGAAACAAAGCTTTCCGGAAGCAAGGAAAACCTTCTCTCCTACTTTAGTGCATTTCCCACTATTTACTATTTATATATTTAAATCAAAACTCTTCTCGATGTCGTACTTATGAGGAAAATTAGTACAGTATGAAGTTTTCTATTCCGCGCGGTTTTGTCTTCCAAGCATTCCAAGCATTGATGTGTAGGATGAGAACGAGGTTAGAGTTGAATCCCGCTTCAAGATAAGAACTGCAGGCTGCGACTTACTAAACTTAAAGGGCTCGCTTCACAGGAAATCGGATTGAATCACTAAATATATTTGGTGATTATTAGAAACTCGCACCGTCTCTCTGCGTGAATTTTTGAGATGAAAAAATGGGAAGGAATTGGTTTGGAGAGATGTTGAATAGGCTGCGCTAGTTATAGTATGCCATACTTTTAAAGGGTTATTCATTATAAATGTCCCAGCCCTTACCATAGTTATTATTGCATAAACAAAAACACTTTTGAAATAAAAGTTGTGTGGTTGAAAACTAATTTTATTATAACATTAACGAAAGTACAGTGCTCTGTATATTATTGAATTTTTGAAAAGATATTTTTCTTCTGTTTAAAAAAATATACCATATTATACCCCTGTTTTACACCGTTCTCAAGAAATTGAATAAAAGTTCTGCCGTCCAAAGCTTAACCCCCGAAAAATGAGATATTGTATCTGGTATAATGAAAATATTAAAAACTTGGATCTCTTTTATGCTATAACCTCGTAATTTGCTCAAAAATGCTAAAAAACGATTCTTTTTTCACCCGTATTGGCAAAAAAATACCTTAGATGTTAAGAAAAGTTCACGTATTTTTGTTTTACCATTGTTTTACCTATTTTTTAATCAATGGTAAAATTCAAATACGGGTATTACGCGTAGCGTCTACAATATTTC
Source organism: Galerucella tenella (assembly GCA_910591685.1). NCBI lineage: Eukaryota > Metazoa > Arthropoda > Insecta > Coleoptera > Chrysomelidae > Galerucella > Galerucella tenella. Next base: position 38,443 of record CAJUYH010001528.1, on the reverse strand, counting down.
GGGCGCGTTCACACGTGCTTCTTTCTAATTGTCTTAGTATGCCGATAATATCTAGTCAGAAAGAAGGGTCAATGTTGAAAAAATGGAACTTGAAGATTACCAACGGTGGAAAAATTTGCCTTCTGTAGCTAAAGTTAAAAAAGAAATTACAAAACTGTATATTTCTAAAATTACTGAGAAATTAATTAAACGTAATGAGTATGAGTTATATTTTGGAAGAAATAATAATGATAATTGAAGAAAACTCGATTTTTTGCAAGAAAAAATATATTTTGGACTTTCCAGACCCATCAATAAATTCAACAACCTACCGGCTTTGAAAAAAGTAAAGTAGAAAACATTCTAAAAAATCTTGGTGATGTCCCTGGTATATGGCCTCATTTTTCATAACGATATTCACCGTATTGGTTTTTATTTTATGAAAGTGATAAAGTATGAAGATTTTCACATAAAAAAATGAATTTACTCGTTCATTTCTACTACTGTAATACAGGTTCTATAATTTGAAGCCATCAGGTGAAGCTATATTATACATTGAAGTTCAATTGTTATTTTACGCCATTTAGCTAAGGGCCTACGATGGTTGATACTTCCCCTTCTGAGTAAAAGCAAATCCTTTTGAGCATGCATAGAAAAAGTCAAAATATAGAGTTTTAAGAACAGACCCACCTCGAAATCTTGTGCATGCACCCCCACCACCTTCTCAAAGGGGTGACACGCGCGGCCTCATATTTTATTTTTTTTCTCGAAAACGGTAAGACATAGAAACTTCTAGTTCTCGCCATTCGAAAGGTGATTAAATTCTACACTTCCCGGTTATTTTTCTATTTTTAAATAATGCTTCATTTTTTCATTATTCAGAAAAATGTGGTAGCAGACTTTTTTGCTAAGTCAGTTTTTCGGGTATTACTCGAAAATGGACCATAATACGAAAATTTTATAGGAATACAAAATTGAAGATCACACAATTTCCTATCGAAAGGTATATAATAAGTTAGGATTGTTTTTCATTTATCGCATCCAGTAGCGTCCGAACGTTAGGGTTTCGGACAAATTGTAGTGCAGCGCCTTACACGTTAATTTAGTTTTTTTCAAAAACGGTAAGACATAGAAACATCTGGTTGGCGCCATTAGAAAAGTGATTAAATTTTACATTTCCCGATTATTCTAATATTTTTTGATAATGAAAATATTCCAAACAAGAAGGATCAATAAAACTCAAAGTCCAAACCACAAATTTTAATTAATTAATTAATATATTTTGTCTCAACTTTTAACATTATCTCATGAGATCTTCAATATTATCTCATAAGATCTTTTTTGATAAGTATAACATTTCTATTGTAACCTGATTATGGTAATTTTGTACCGAAACTAGTTGCTGAACATTTTGTCCTTTTGGTGGACAATATTAAAATTTGTGGTTTGGACTTTGAGTTTTATTGATCCTTTTTGTTTGGATTTTTTACAACCACATTTGAGAAATGGATGAACTCTTGGAGTTATGAAAATATTCGACAAAAAAACTGAACTTGTCTTATAAAATATAAAATAGAACACTTTTAATATACTTAATATATATACTTAATATTCTTTAATATACTAAAAAAAAAAACTAATAATATCGGGGTCTACAACGTAAATAATAAAATAAAACAGTACCTAGAACTAATCATTCCAGTATTTTATATAAAAACAACAGTTTTTTTCAAAAACAAATGAGAAGAATATTAACTAAAAAACATAAACATTTTTCTCATAAACAAATAATATGAAGTATGAACTAATTACAGCATTCTTTTGTTTATCATATTTCTTTATGACAAACATTCAGAGTCTGAAAGCCTTGATTTGTGTCGGATGGAGTTATTTAAAAAAAAACAGATCTATTGAAAATCTACCTCCAACATTAAATGCCCTTTCATTGCACATTAGAAGGTGCATTTATCAAGGTGGTTTTGTTTGGGGTCAGTTGACAAAGACTTTCCAAAAATTACCATGTCCATCTGATTGGGGATGGTCGCTTGAAAATAATTAATGGGTGCCAATTTGGACCACCATAGAAAATATTAAATTATTTACAGAAACTTTGATTAAATGTTATTGCAAAATTTGTAATCATAGATGTAAATGTTTTGTTAAAAAATTAAAGTGCACACAACTATGTACCTGCAAGGAATGCTGTAATTAGTTCATACTTCATATTATTTATTTATTTGTTTATTAGAAAAATGTTTATGTTTTTCAGTTAATATTCTTCTATATTAAACTCATTTGTTTTTGAAAAAAACTGTTGTTTTTACATTAAATACTGGAATGATTAGTTCTAGGTACTGTTTTATTTTATTATTTACGTTGTAGACCCGATATTATTAGTATATTAAAAGTGTTCTATTTTATATTTTATAAGACAAGTTCAGTTTTTTTGTCGAATATTTTCTTTTTATAAATAAATAAGATACTTTCTGCTCCGCATTTTGGCCCGAAACCCTAACGTTCGAACGCTACCTGATGCGATAAATAAAAAACAATCCTAATAACTTATTGTTATTATTTACCAATCGATAGGAAATTGTGTGATCTTCAATTTTGTATTCCTATAAAATTTTCATATAATGAATCATTTTTGAGTAATAGGCTAAAGACTTACTTAGCAAAACATGCTGCAGCCATATTTTTCTGAATAACGAAAAAATGAAGCATTATCAACAAATATTAGAATAACCGGGAAATGTAAAATTTAATCACTTTTCTAATGGCGCAAACCAGATGTTTCTATGTCTTGCCGTTTTTGAAAAAAACAAAATTAACGTGTAAGGCGCTGCACTACAATTTGTCCGAAACCCTAACATTCGGACGCTACTGGATGCTATAAATAAAAAACAATCCTAACTTATCATATACCGATCGATAGGAAATTGTGTGATCTTCAATTTTGTATTCCTATAAAATTTCCGTATTATGATCCATTTTCGAGTAATACCCGAAAAACTTACTTAGCAAAACAGTCTGCTACCACATTTTTCTGAATAACGAAAAAATGAAGCATTATTTAAAAATGGAAAAATAACCGGGAAATGTAAAATTTAATCACCTTTCGAATGGCGAGAACTAGAAGTTTCTATGTCTTACCGTTTTCGAGAAAAAAAATAAAATAAGAGGCCGCGCGTGTCACCCCTTTGAGAAGGTGGTGGGGGTGCCTGCACAAGATTTCGAGGTGGGTCTGTTCTTAAATCTCTATATTTTGACTTTTTCTATGCATGTTCAAAAGGATTTGCTTTTACTCAGAAGGGGAAGTATATATCTGGCCATTTTTTGTCTCGTAGGCACTTAGCTAATTTTTATTGTTTTGCAAATACGGGGGTTTAGCTTTGTACGGCAGAGTTTTGGTCAACATTTGAATAAAATTACAAATAATAAGTAACGAATATAACAAAGAAAACATTAAAATTATAAATAAATAATAACTTATAAAAGTTGTTCGAAGTGTCCACCATTTTTTTCAATACATAATTGAAAACGACTAATTATTATATTTTGGATTGCATCAGAAATGGCTCGATTGTTTACATTTATATTATTCATTCCTGATTGAATTCGGTCTTTAATTACTTATTATTATTATTTATTATGTCTTTTAAAAACCACCAAAATCCATAGGAGATAGATCCGTACTGTTGGGAAGCGATAATATGGTTCCATCATTTCCTATCCACACTTGAAATAGGTCATCGTTAAAATGTTCTTTAACAGCGTAGCTGTCCCATCCTGCATGCAAATCACATTCGGAAGTTAAACGTCCAAAAAATTCTAATTTCAACTTCAGGAAGAGTCCTTTCCATGAAGGTAACTCCAGTTAAATTGAAATTATAAAATGTGGGTACAACAATAATTTTGTTCCTGTCTTTGATAATATTGACTTTTCAATATTTATAGTAACTAGCTTACTATATTTATCCTTCAATATTTTAAAAACGGTATAAGACACTGGTTTGATGGTATATATTTGAAATCAGGAGAAGAACATCTTTTCAAAAATGCAATAATATACAGTGTCCCATTTGAGAAAACGAATAATTTTTCAGTCTTCTAAGCTATACGCACGCCACTGTACTTTTGTTGATGTTGTGATGAAATCAATTCATAACCACACAACTTTCATTCCAAAAATATTTTTGCTCATGCAATAATAACTATGGTAAGGGCTAGGACATTTATGATAAATAACCCTGTACTCCACTGTAGAGTACTTAAGGAAGTGTCCAAATAAGGGAGAGGATGGCGGGATTATATGAAACGCGCTCCGTTTTCTTTTGTGAATGTCTGAATTTTTGAGATGAAAAGTTGGTTCGAGAGTTTTTGGGATACACTATTGACGTCAGGATTTTAGTAAAATTTCGCTCGAGCTACATCGATAACTGAAAAATACCGGTTGCTTGATGTTTGGGTATAAGTATGTTTTTGTTATTTGCATATGGGAGTGGTTAATTTATCACTATCCCACATACTGTGAAGTATTCATAAAAATCGAATATATATCGAGGTCATTGGAACGTGAGATGAGGTGAACATCAAGCCACGTATTGTAACGAATGACCTGTCGATTTAACAAAAGGTATTTATTTGAAAAATTGGTATTTCACACTAAATGAGTGGATAACATGAACGAATCTAGGAGGAGCGAATATTACAAAAACAATAGGTATATAGGGGAGAGCCCAAGCGGGGATTTTGTATGTGATCTGAACTGAGCAGTTTAATATTAGGGAAGAATATTTGTACCTACTAGGTTGAGTGCTTTTACCAAGTAGGGTCCCTCAATATAGTGGCGTAGGTCTAGGGCAGTCGATCAAATTAGTAAGAAAAATCGATCCTCAAAAAAACTCAAGCGTATCAGATTTAAACAAAATAAGTTAATTACATGCAGAAAACAGAATCCCTTTAATAATCTGACGGTTTGAGCGTGACCTAGAAATTTGAGCGAAGCACTAAGCTGCAAAAAAAATCGTCATCTTGAAATACTCTGGCGCAATTTTTTTTTTTCAATTTGCCCAAGCATCTGAAATTATCAAAAGAGTGTAGTATGTACAATTGTTGCTGTAAAGTAAATCGCACGGCTTCCCTAGCAATATCTTAGCAACTGTCAATAGACGTCGCCATTTTATTCAAAAACTACTATTGAAAAACATTCGATATGGCCACGTTTAACTATGAAAAGCCCAAAGAGCTAAAACTATGTATTGATTATAATTGAAAAATGGAGTTTGATTATCAACAATATATTAATGATGATTAAACGTTAGTTCTTCAATGTGCTTCTTTCATTGGTAATAGAGTAATTGAGATGGAGTTTACCAATCACCTCCAATCATGTAACTGTTATTTCTCATGCTTCTTATCATAAATACAAGTACAAGTAGGTCGTAGGTAAAGTAATAGTACGTAACTCGTGTTGTAATGCATTTTCCGCACTCACGGATTTACGCACTCGCCGCTACGTGGCATCGTGCGTAACTTTTCCATGCGTGCGTGAAATGCTTCTTACCAAACACATTACGTAATAGCATATTACATAACGTGTGCGGAAAGTGACATTTTTCACGCGAGTCGGAAATATTGTAGCACGCGGCATGAGCCGAGTACGATAATCACACGAGTGTGAAAAATCACTTTCGCACGAGTAATGTACAGTATTTTTCCTACGATCACGTGATAATTTCACAAAATAATGTGTAATCAACATCTGACATATTAATACACAAAATGCTACAGTTAAAGTCGACATAATTGATGTCAAAATTAACAATAACTATCATTAGTAACAAAAATTCAAGTATTAAAGTAGGTTATTACAATTATTAATTGGTTGGATAATTATAGAAATTGAAATTATTATAGTTCATCATACTCCATACATACTTATCACGAATACCTACCTTTTCCTAAATATTTTTCAATCAAGAAAATTACAAAAATCAAATTTTTTTAAATAGATATATCGCTTCAAATTTAGATATTATATTATATTATATGGACAAATCAACTTAGGAAATACGCATTTGACATATTATACATAAATTTGTGGGGTAAATAGACTAGCATTCAAACATTCACTTTGGAAGCTTCTTTATACGTACACGTACGGATAAGTTTTTTTTTCCGTACGCGTATGAATAAATGCCACTTTCCATAGAACTAGACAGTGCAATATATGTCACTTTCCTATCTAATCGTAGGATATATACTATTTTGTCGACCGTGTATTACAACATATGCTATTAACGTTCTCAAAATGAAGCAAAATCATGCGTTAATGACACCCATTAATGCATTAATCAACGATTTTCTGCAGGCAACCCAACGCACACATCTTTTGTTTATATTGATATTATATTTATATTGACAGTTAAGTACCTGTGTAGGCAACTAAGCATACATTTCAATTTTTGACGTATGAAACAAATAAATATTTTTATCGCCAACCGTCAGTAAAGCCGTCAATTATCAATTTGATTTCCGAAAGTAAACAAACAGTTCACCTTCCTTCACTTTATCTGCCGCATTTGCGGCAGGTAAAGTGACATATGCGGCAGGTAAAGTATTTTTCCGCAAATCGCTAGGAAATTTTGACATTCCTGTCAAAATTTCTTGAAGAAAAAGTCAGGACTTCCTTACTGTAAGGAAATGTCATTTCCTTACTGTAAGGAAATGATATTTCCGTACAGTTGTTAGTGTTCTACATAAATGATTGAAAACACATTGCTTATAAGGAATTAATTTATATTTTGAAAACATCAAGTCATTGCTGAATACATTTTTAAGATCAATTTGTTATATTTACAGTAATTTGACAGTTAGTACAGTTATTGAACATTGGAGGAACACTCTTAGAACTATGAGAAACATTTTGGACAACATGCAGGGTGGTAGGGTCATTTTGTTGAATATTTTGTACTGTGAAAATTTTATTTGCCACCTCAACCTTATTGTTAAGCGATTCTTCGATATATCCTTCAGCAACGTTTGATGACTTCCATCCGCCATGCCTCCTTAAACTAGTTATGTCGGCACCAGAGTCAACCAATATTGTTGCAGAAGACCGACGAAAGCAGTGACCAGTATATTCTGTCGGATTTACCAAGTTCAAATAAGTAGCAACTATTTTGGGCATTTTTCTAAATTGATGAATTCCTACCACTTGTCTACAACCCTTTCCGCTTTGATATTTAAAGAAAAATCGGTCACTGTTCATATTTTCTGGTCTTAACGAAACATACTTTCGATAAACATTCAAGTAGATCTGATTAATTACAAATGATCTTGGTTTGTTGGTTTTCGAATCAGGTATGCTTAGATTCTAAGTCTTCTATATCGTGTACAGTCATTCGGACTAACTCATCCATTCTACAGGCCCCAGAAATACCAAATATTACAGCCACCTAAAAAATAAATAAAGCTATAATCTAAATAGAAATTAAAACCTTGTAAATTACCTCAATCATTAAATTTTCTTTATCTGGAGCTTCCTGGATAAATTTTTCAATTTCTTCCTTCGTTAAAATCTTAGATTTCTTTGCCCTATAACCTTGAGCTTGCCGTTTCAATAAAGAACGAAGTTTTGAGTATGTAGATATATCTACATTGTGTTTAAGTGCAAGGGTTGACTTCAGCATTGAATAATTGGCCCATAATGTTGAAGATTTCATCTTTAAACAAAGGTCTAGGAAGTATGCCATTACAACATTTTCTGAGAAAGAACTCGTATTTTTACTCATGCGATAATCCATAAAACGTCTGTATGCATTTTCGTACTTTTCTCTTGATTTCTTTGGCAATAATTCTAATGAAGCAGTATTCACTGCCTCAACCAGCTCTGGAGGAGTCCCAGGAATGGAAATTTCATCATCACTTATCATTTTACTTTCGAGAACACCAGCAATTAAATTTATAAGCGTCAAGTTAGACAATTCAACCTCAATACGTTTCCATAGTAACCCAAGTAATTTTATTAGGAATTTCAAAGCACCATTTATTTGCGAATAAAATTATCGCGTTCGTTTTAAATCAATCAATATCTGTCGAATTTTAAACGATTTGCGGAAAAATAGTATGTTTACCTCGTAGGAAAAGCCACATTCCTGGACTCTGTGTTGCTAAGTCTCGGCTTGCGCCTCGACTTAGCAATCTTCACAGTCGACCAGGAATGTTAAGCTTTTCCTACCCGGTAAACAATGTACTATTGACTTTGACATTACTCGAAAATCATCATTTGTCAGTGTCACGCTTCTCCCTATTACGGCTCCATAATAGTTTTCTTGCGATTTATTTATAAAAAATTATTGTTGGGACTCCTTTGACTTCAGGAATTAATTTCATAATGCTTCAGGGTGTACCTTCAATTAAAATATAACAAATAATTAGTAGATTTGTTCTATATGTGCTGTTTACTTTGTCATAATGAAATGCAATGAAATATACCTCAGCTTCTTATATTTTGAATTCAGAGCAATTGGCAATAAAATTTTGTATGCACCATGTCAGTAAAGTGTCTTTATCGGACTCGCCTGTTATTCGCCTCGCTTCGCTTGTTTCATAATTTCAGACTCGTCCGATAAAGAATCACTTTACTGCCTTGGTACATAAATAACTATTAGTGCACGTTTTTAGGAACGGTTTTTATTGGGATAGCGCTTTTTCACGCTTATTTTGGAAATGTTATTAATAAAACGCGTTGCTTGTAATTTTTTGTGTAAGTATGATTATTTTTGTTTTCAAAACATGTGAAAATCAGTTTGGTGATTTTGTGTATTGAAGAGTGTATCGATTAACAACTATTCCAATGATAAATCATAAGAAAACCTGGATAAAAACTTATGATGCTATCCTGATAACGCAGGTAATTGATTATTGGGAATTTCTCTTCCTAACATTGGTAACCAAATTTGACTACATTCAGCTGTAATACTAGCTACACACATTTATCTGCATTTAGTTGTATTAAAGCACTTTCTTTGATTTTCCGTCTTTTATTATTGGCTCTTTCAATATTATTTTTCAAGAAAACAAACCTATTTGTATTCTGTGTAAAATTTAACTCAACTCCTCGTCCTTCGTTATTTTTGCAGTAGATCTCCCACATTTTGTCAATGTTAAGATCACACCGTAGATATTGTTTTTTGGCTTCTGTTCCTTCCAGAATAGGGAATAGTACCTACGGATTTTTCCAATATGTTGTTCCATACATATGTTTATTTCCTTCCATATATTTTGTTCCTCCTTGCTACGACGAAGACAAATCTTCCTCTAAAAAGTAATTCTATCACAATATCTCTATTTATGTTTAGAATATCCAAGAAAGTTTTTTTACAGACTACAACGTTTTCCACCACATTTCCTTGTCTTTTATTCCAGTAATACAAACAAGTTATGAAATCAAACAATTTTATTTTGTTAAATCCACATTCTATTTGAACTTAGTGACGCGTTTCGCTAACACAGTAGCTTTTTCAAACGAATGGAGTTACATATAATCTTAGACTATTAAATAGTCTAAGCATATAATAATACAAACAATATGTTCAATACTGTATATCATAGTTTGGTTACTGTTACTATCGATAGTTGATAGCTTTTTAAATATAGTTCTGGCGAAGTTGACTTGGCGTAGAAATATTTTGGTGAAGAAAATAGTGAAACATGAGTAGAGACAAGATTTTGATGTGGGTTACCGTTGATATCACCTATTGATCTCTTTTTCAATAATTTCCCAAGTTTTATTAAATAATAGATATATCTAGAGGTGAAATCAACCAGTACTTCACAATGTTGATTGGTCAAGAGGCCTTAAAAAAATAGGAGTGAAGTTTGCAGTGGTTCATTGGTTTCACTGTGAACTAGACGATAACAAAAAGTAAGAATTGCCATTTTCACGACTCCATAATGAAAACAAAACACATTATCGTAAGCTATATATTTAAAAAATTCATAGAAATTTTACGACCGAATCCAAATTGGTTCATACGTCCCTTGGAACAGCTAATGTCACGTGGAAACTAATCTTGAGACGAATCAGTAAACTTTGATCTAATATAATATTCCAAGCTGAGATCACTGACAGGTCGGTCATATTATACTGCTCATGTTATATATTCTACTCAGTTTCCATTGTTTAATGCCAAACATCAATAGTCAGGATAAAAGTTAGACTCTAATTCAAAATGTCATCGTACTGCAGTGTGCAATGCGGACAGGAAAAGATATGAGGTATCTTTTTCTCGATTTCCAGCTGTATTATTCTACGTTAAATTCACCCTACTTAGGTACGTCGCGATAAAGAGGAAATGTATCCCTTCACGTAGCCGGAAAGAAGTATTCTCTAAACTAATATACATAATGTCCAAGCTCGTCGCACTGTATAATTCAAATATCGGTAGGTAACATAAATGGCGATTGAGATAAATCAGTGTTGCCAGTTAGCATTTGATTTTAATATGTTCTACTGACTACAGTGTATTTATTGAATTGTGAGATAGATCTACTTTCAGCTACAGTCTTTTCTCCTTTTATAATATAACCTTTGATGGTAATACAATTATTCAGTTATTAATAATTAATTATTCACTAAATCATTAAAAAATATTGTCAAAGAAGCTACTAGCTCATTTTATTTTAATGTATACCATCCACGTGGTCCCCCTGTAAAATATAAACTTATACATGAAATAATATTCCTTATTGGAGATAAAACAAAACAAAAATCCAAATTTATAATCGCTCTGCATCTTTTTCAACATCAATATTTTATAAAGACGTATTCAGCAATATATTGATCCAAATAATCATCCTGTACAATACAATATATTTATTGAGGATAATTCCAGCACTTTCAACCATTTTTAAAAATCAAGTGAATTAATGAAAACTCTCATTGTTTAAATGGCCATTCAAACAATGTGAAAACTGAAACATATTCTTTAAAAGAATTTGCTTCAGGATTCTTGACTTCTTTACCGGAACACTCCGGTGATCCGGCACCCCCGCAACGAAGAACTAGCTGCGCAAGGACAAACAATCGCTAAACTTCGAGTGGCATCGTCCGCTCTGCACGCTACCCGTCTAACACCGAAGTGAAACGTGAACATTGTGAATAGTATGCAATAGTATGTGTCGATGTACGTGGATAGTAGGAGAGGAAAACTTTTACGCAGTGACTCGGACTCCGCGTTTTATTCGTAATATCAAAAATATCGGACAATAAAATGATACAATTATCTGCCAAAGAAATCAGCTGTGATTTGTGTTTTTGTGATAGAGAGTTACAATGTTCATAAAAGTATTATGTAGTGTTATCGTGATCAGTTTCTTTGGAAGTTTGTTATATGCATCACCAGTAGATCCTGTTCGTCATTCCAAAGGTATAACCTTTAAACAAACTTTTATTATTAATAAATATCAATTTAAAAACTCGTTTGATTAGAAACAGTTTTCATGTATCTAATGTTTTGGGAAGATAAGAATTGTTGTTCGGAATTTTATTACGAAATATGATGAAAAAGTGGTCTTCGGTTACAGTTTTTTAGTTAGTAAACAGTAAGGTGTGTTGCTGTTTGTAGGTGTTGCCAGTTTTATTTCACTTTACCAATGTTATTGTTATTAAGTTTAACAAATAGTGTTTACAGTACTTGTAAAAACACATGGTTGTAATTGAACAGCAAACAAAATCGCCAAAATTCGCATTTCATATTAATATATTTCTAATTAATATTCACAAAGTTTGTTACAATATTTCGTAGAAACAGATTGAGAATGGAAATTGAATATTTCCATGCTGGCCAAGGGCACACTGGAATAGAAGGAAATGAAATAACAGATGAACTAGCAAAAAGAGGGACAGAAATACCCTTTTGGGGAATCAGCTCCAATGTAATATTGGAAGAAATGGGTAAAGCCGAGAAAAAAGGGAGATCTGACCATTGGAAAGATCTAGTAGGGCTTGGACAATCAAATATTTTTTTGGGTAATTACAACTTGTTGAGATCAAATGAAGGCATACGTCAAAGTTAAATTGTACTGAGAGTTTCAACAAGAATCCTAAAGGGACACTGTCGTCTGAAGGGGCACCTGGAAAAGATCAAAATAGTGGAGAAAGAAGAATGTTGGTTTCGTGGCATGGAAGAAGAAACCTCCATCCACATACTTCCTAAATGCACAGCAGTTCAGAGTCCTATGGCACTGGGAGCACCTGGAAGATTACTGGATAGAAGAGAAACAATTACCAAAGTTGACGCCTGCAGATATCCTAACATTCCCTCTAGAAATAGGACTAAAGAAGCTACTAGTTTCTGAGACTCTCCGTACTGGCCCATTACCTGCTCACCAGAAGTTGCCGCTACGGCAAAACAGCGGCAAACGACGTCAGGATGCATACGCGTCATAATGTATTGGCGCAGTTAAGTGCCAATGCCTCTATGCCATATGCATCACTACATCAATGCCTACACTACAACATGATGGTATTTCAGATACCAAGAACTGATTACTAATTTGAATCTTCCATAATTTGAATACCAGTGACCAATGAAAAGTAAATAAGGAGGGGTAAACCACCGCCGGCAAAAATATTATACACCCACCTCCACATTTGAAAAAAAGGTAGAACGTGTCGCGGGACACACGGTAGGAACTTTAGTTCCTTTTAAGCAAAAGTTATGTAATACATCTGACGTTATAGATAAACAATTTGCATATTCTTTGGTGGTTGAGTAGTAAGCACACCAGACTCTCACGCGGTAGACCCGGGTTCGATTCCCCGCGAGTAATTTTTTTATTGTTAATTTTATTTTTATATAATCATTCTGCTTGATATTGATAACGACAACAGGTAGACGTTTGAAATATTTAGCAGAATATTCATTATTATAGATAATGGTACGGTACCCTCCATGAGGGTGTCCGACTGGCAACATCTACTTATAACAGCATCGTATATTTAAAAAAGGAAGCCGTAACATTATACAAATTGGACATTCGTTTAACACAAAATTAGTGGAAACATAAAATTGAATTGTTAAATTTTTAATTTGAAGTTATATTACAGTTTATAGAAATATTTATTTTCTAGATTTTTTCCTAAGTGGGTCGTAGAAAAAATATGCTAATCGACTCGTGTGGATTGTCCATATCGCACTTGAACGATTGAGCACTCCGCCTACGGCGTCGTGCTCCATCTTCGTCCTCGTGCGATATGGCCATCATATCCACACTAGTTGCACAAACTACAATTTCTTTCAAAATATGCCCTTTTACATTTTTTAAAAACTACCTGCCAAATGTCAAATCAATTTATCCATCCATTTTAAAGTTATCGAATTAAAACATTCAAGTTTTCATAATTTCAACACCCTGTATTTCGAAAAGTAGCTAGACCCCTTAATCGCGCAAAAAAAATTATGGAAATAATAGTAAAAATTTATCCGAACAAATTCAAGTAGATCACTAGCACTGCGAATACCAGCTTTGCATAGAATTTCAATATAGCATCTGTGGTTCAGTGGTTAGAATGCTCGCATTGCACGCGGGCGGCCCGGGTTCCAATCCAGGAAGGAGCATATTTATTATTATGAATCGCTGCTTCGTAAACGAGAGACTAAGGAGGCACAAGCACGCAAAAGCAAGGCACATAACGAAGCAATGTAACATAACGTAGCGAAACGTAACGCGTAACGGTCAGATCTTTTGCGTCGCGACCCCTGGTCGCTCAAACATAACCTGGCGTAAAGAACTAAAGTTCCAAAAACTTCCACATACTTCTACGGAACTTCCGCATACTTCCAACAAAACCTTCACGTACGTTTTTGTTGTAGGGCGCACTGTTTTCAAGATAATTGACAATGTAAGAACCCATGCAACCTTTTTGTAATGCAACACGCTTCCATAACGAGCACAAAAATTTATAATTTCTGAAAACACTCAATAGCATTGACTTTTATGATATTTCACCAGTTGTATGGGTAACTTTAACACCCTGTATCTGGAAATCTGAATCTCCATCCACCCATGTCGACAGGAAATTTTACGCCAATTTTACATTTTCTACACGCTCTTTCAGTTTGTTACACCTATTCATTAACACCCTGTATAATGATCGATTCAATAATATTAAATCTGTAATTTTCACTTCGTCTAAGTTTTGTATTAAACTTCCACATACTTCCACCAAACAAGTGATATAGTGAAGATAGGTAGTAGAAAAATGTAAGTAGGTATGTATCCCTGTTATCCCATTTGATAAATCTCCAGCATCTTGAATACATATACATTCTGATGTTTATGAACGAAGCTTTTTTGTCTTCGTATTTTTAAGACTGTGAGTAGTCCAAAAACAAATTGCTCTTCCACTAATTGCGTGCGTGCGTGCGTAATGTTTTCGAATCCCATTTACATAGAGATTATGATGAAGAGGATTTTCTTTCAAATTAGATTACACGCTTCGAGATTTTAATTCAATCTTCGTCATAGTCTCACTTTGTTTATATCAATGTTGTTAATGATTTGATGAAATTGTGGTATTGATATACGGAATTTCAGAAGCAGAGAAGAAGCGAAAAAAAAATCTGCGGGAGCCATTTTTTAAATTAGTCGTCATATTACATGTAGGCCTTTGGCTTATGATTTTTATAGACCCAAATTAGATTACATCCGTCATGGAAAAGTTTTTATTTTAATCCAATTCCTCAAAACACACTGTATAACTATTTAATCAAATTGTGATTTTATATCTGCATCTGTCATTTAGCCTCAAGTTAGAAATAATACGTTCTGTGAGTCCAAATTCCCAAATATTTCATAAAAACTCGGGATGTATGAGTCATATAACCTTGATTCTAAAATGTTTGATTACAAAGTAAAAAACAAACGATATAAATAATATTCTTTACTTCAGAACTAATAAGTTAAATTGTGAATTCTTCAAGGTTGATTTTCCAATAGTACTTGAGCACTTCCCTGTTATTGAAATAATGAAGAAATGGCTGCAAAATTAATAGTAAATTATATGGTAGGTATTTTAAAAAGACAAATTGTTAATTTATAAAACAAGAACTAATTTATTGCATCATGGTATTTAGTATTAAGTAAAATTTGAAATCAATAAGAATGTCATGGCTGGATTAGATCATAATTAATAACTCATAAGAAATAGAAATAAAACCATTTAATATGTTGCCTAAAAGACTGAAGTTAAAATCCATTTATGCCAAAAAATGCGTCTTCGCATTCGCAACAGGTGTAACTAGTGAACCTTCTTCCATCTGTTGAGCAGAAACCTATTTAAAATTAATTCAAATTTTGATATTCTGTATTTATAGTTATATTTAACTGGTCCTCTTAGTACGTGATCTCATAACAAACATACCTATATATTATTATTTTGAGTTGAAACGGATTTGGCTGAAAGTAGCAACATGTTTCTGTCAAGATAAATATACAAACTTTCAAGGTTTCATAAGAAACATAGTGCTTTTTTGTGCCATCGGGATCTACAGGGATTAGTTAAATTCTGTATATTAGGTGAGTGCTATATTATTCTGTTTATGACTGTGTTCTTTATTCATTGGCGTTTTCGCAACACCTGGCAATTGCAGGCATATGAAGCATACAGTAAATTGAAATGTTAAGAGGGTTTTTAGTGGAATAATCAACAAATATTGCTTTTTTTTTGCTGAAGGTTCCTTGTTTCTTTATTCTGAGGTTAAATATGCCTTTACTACCTTCGTGTTCAAATTCCATTGAAGGGATAAATGAAAATAAAGCGCCCACAAAAGTGTCACGAATTAAGATTCTGGCGAAACTTTTGATAATTTGTTGAATAGAGCCTAACTAGAATTAGAAGCAGAAGCTGTTGTTGGATTATTTCAAGAAGATGAAGACAGTAATCAGGAAGTATTGGAACATGTAACTGACGAAAAAATTGGTAAAGGTCAAATGTTGATTCCAAAATAGAAGAAAAAGAAGAATGGAAGAAATTACTTTCAGTAAACAAATCAGCTAAAAACATACGCAAATCCAATACGCAACAAGAGAAAATGACACACCGAGGTGCTGTGCTATGTGTTGTTCTAAAACATTTAAAAAGTGTATAGAATGTAATAAAGTCCTTCATGAAAAATGTTTCGTTAACTAATGTCTCGACTAATGTGATAATTGGACAGCAGTGTTTCAAACACTTGGGCTCAAAACTATACAATCAAATCCCATTACACATACATTAAAATATATTCACTAGTACGAGGATATATTGATATCTAGTTGGCCTAGACCAGTTCCATGCATAAACAAAATATTGCGTTACCATAGCAACGAACAATAACTCGTTAGAAGTGTCAGTGTGAAGTTGGACGTCAAAAAAGTGAACCAAAGAAAAAAGATGTCCACCGAAATTGTGGAAATCGGAAAATTGGAGTATCGAGCCATCATCAAGTACCTTTATTCAAAAGGGTTAAGAGGTAAGCAGATTTACGGAGATATGTCCTTCGTCCTCTCCAAAACCTAAGAGGTTTCGTGTCCAAAAATCTGCTGGAAAAGTTCTTGCTTAAGTTTTTTGGTATTGCCACGGAGTAATCATGATTGATTTTTTGGATAAGGGTGAAACAATACCGGAGATTAATATTCGACATTACTGACACTCTACGGGAAAAAATTTAAGAGAAAAGACGCGGAAAGCTATCCAAAGGTGTTTTGTTTTCTCAGGACGACGCCCCTGTACACAAATCTCATGTTGCCATGCAAAAAATTCATGATTTAGGGTTTGAATTACTAGAAAACCTCCCTTATTCACCAGATTTGGCTCCGTCCGACTATCATCTCTCTCCTCAACTGAAAAAAAGTTTAATAGGTCGTGAATTTTCTTCCAACGAGGAGGTAATAAAAGCTGTGGAGGTAGGTTCGCTGTAATAAATTTATCCAATTGAGAGGAGAATATGTTCAGGAATAAAATATTTTGAGATTGAAATTTTGTTTGGTTCTATAGTAGGCTAAGAATTTTCCAATATACACAATATGTATAACCACTAGAGTTAAAAATTTTCCACGAAATTTTTTCGAGCTCATGATTATTTTTAAAATTATCCCTAGTTGAAGACAAGTCGGTAAGAAAATTCGATACCAAATTGTATTTGAAGATCAAATAATTATTATTTTCCGGTTCCCAATTTTTCAATATCTAAATTTATCAAGTACCGGCAAAGTTTGGTTGACTTGATTATTTAGTTACCATGTCAACTAAGTGAGACCCTAACCAACAGGCCGCAATTTAAATCTTTATATTGTTGACTTCCACTCGTTGTATATAGTTGCACGAAAATATCACCTCCAACATCACCATCTCAAGACACAAAACTCAGTATATTCTTTAATTTTACAAGTTTTAAGTAACTACAAGTGGTAGAAAATTACTTTTTTTCACACCAGACCGTCAAAAAAATAAAAATTTACAGTATAATCCGCTGTTTGGAAAAATTTCCACCAAAATATATCCGGGATCTGTCAAAAAAATACGTTTTGATTGGTAAGAAATTACAGGTATGGTATTTTTATATTAATTACAAATTAAATCATGGAAACAATCAATCTGAAGAAAACATTGATATTATTTTAAATAACAGATATATAATTCATCACCCAGCGAAGCACTACGCATTTACTCGCGACTCTACTTACATAATGATAACAACTCACCCAATGAAGACAGCTTACCTAATAAAGACAATTTACCTAATGATCACAAATTTGCCCAATCATGACATATTACTCAATAAAAACAATTCACCCAATCATGACAAATTACACATATTTAATTATTATATATACCTATATCAATTATTGTTCATATTTCATATTATTCCACTACTTTGTGAACACATTTTCAAATGATAATTATTATTATTTTCAAGGTTTTAACAGTATAAAGTCAAAAGAACAACTACCAATATAATCATTAAATACGACGTCGTCGTAACATTATAAACAGCCAATTTAAAATTTGGTTTAATTAGTGGTTATTGTAATTTTAATACCTATTGACTCAAATGACGGTATGATTCAACAAATAATTTTTGATTTAAAATTAATCCACCGCAACTTAATATTTTTAATATTCTACTTGCTCACAGTACAAAACTCGATTATGAAACTCTTGTCTTATTCCTTAAGCGTTTCTACGGGAATTAACCTACATTCTTCAGTACCTCAATTTCAACTAGTTACGTAACAAAGATTTTAAGTAGCTCCTTAAAACTCTATTAGTGCAGTAGATCTGAAGACTTGGGAGGTTACATAACTACCCTGGTGCTAGAATATTAACGTTTGAAATACACCATTTGTAGACTGCTCAATGCCATATATAAAATAATTATCAGTATACTCCATTCCACGATATTTCGTATTAACTTAACACTTAACACCAACGCCGGTTCAAATATCAGTTTTGGTTTTTCAAAATTCTTTTTTGGATAGGGTAATTGGGTATCATAGTTTTGTAGAATCATACAATAAAAACAATAGGTGAATTGAAAACTAGAAGTGTTCTATATTAAAAGTCAGTTTTACAACTTTTTTGTTAATAATATTGTATGTTTGGTTACCTATACATAACTATACCTCAATAACGCACGGTCGTCAGTGTTAATGGACGAATAGTAACCATTAATATTTCTTAACAAACTTATTTGTTACTATCGAGGTTACTACCCAGGTAGCAAGGTCACGTGAAAATAACGTCAAAATATGGTCATCAAATGACTAGAAATGACCAGTTCAATGACGTGAATACGACGTGAAAATGACCTCCTAATGTCTCGGACCAATGACGTCATTTATATAACGTGTTTTACACGTGATATGAGACGAGATTTTAATTGTTGTGTGACGTGATTTTGACGTCCATATTTCGTCAATTTTCACCAGTTTAAAAAAATATTCACTTTAACTTGCTTTATTATAACAAGATAGTATAAAGGTGAGGGAGCATACCTATGAAAATAAAACAATGTATATTATTATTCTTCATAAAATTTATTTATCCTTAGCAAAAACAAAATGCAGAAACAAAATGAAAGAGCAGACCTTCTTTCCATTGCGAGTACCTTAAAAATAAGATAGCGGTCACACCTTTGAATATGACCAATACACATACAGCTGGGAAGATATAAAGTCCTTAAACATTTATAACTGAATGACCCGTTATAGTGGTGCCTGAGTTAATTCATGAAAAAATAAAACTTAAAATTGGCTATGAATAATAGGCATTGCAATTAAACAGCCCCTAAATTCGAGAACAATACATTTGGCAGTTATTTCACCAACAGGCCATACTTTCAACTCTGTAAGATTTTTAACTATGAAAATATTTAAATTGCTGGAAGGATATGGATACGTATATAAGTCTAAATAACAAAGAAACTCCTTGCCAATAAGATATATTTGGCTGTCGACAACATTTGCAATATTATGAATTTCAACTACTTTATTCCCAATTAACACGTAACTATCCGCCTTAGAATGATTAAATGTTGACAATGTTATGCCTGGTAATTTCAATTTATGGAACTGTTGATTCCATTTGAAATTTTCATTACAAGTAAGTGGCCCCAATGCATGTTTGATTTCCAAGTTAAATGTAAAATTAGAAACTGGCTGTGAAATTAAAAAATCCTTTTCAACAAGTCGTCTATGAACTTGTTGTAAAGGATTGGTTGATGATTTTATTAATGATTTTATCTCTCCCAAATAATTCTCGAATGGAAAAGCCGAAAACTTGTCCAATGTGCCTAATAAATCTACATCATCACAAATATGTGACATTAAGTGGACATTATAAACCATAAACTCTGAACCATATAAAGATTTTGAATGTTTAATGAAGATATTTATAATATTTCTCACAAAAGGGATCTGAAATCTTTTAATATGGCTCTCTGATAACAATATTGAAACAGAAAAATGAAGTGCAAGAAAATTTTCATATACAGCTAAGTCCACAATATCTTTAAGAACCAATGGACCCAAGTATACTAAAAACATTCTGTATTCAGTAGCTTTCCAATATTTTAGTTCATTGAGTGAACGAGGTTTTCGGTTAAATTCTACTGGTATCATATTTTTAAGGTTAAGCAAACGTTCTGAAATCATTTTTACTTTCTGATGTTGTAATCTGACCTTCAAAGATCCTGCAATCCAAGTATTTATTAGCTTTCTAGCTACTCCCAAACAAATGTTGTGCATATAGTCAATTGGAAAACTACTTATTAAATCAATTGGTAATTCATTCAAATTAGTCTGCGAGACATGATGCTCGTCATCTAACTGTAAGCGAAAAGATTCATCCGTGCGTTTCTGACTATTTAAACCATTAAAAACTACCTTGTGTTTATAATATTCTCCATGAATTGTGCATCTATCACAAGAGGAATATCCTGAATGACATTTAGTGCCTTTTAGATAGGCCCTTGCAGGTGCATCACACACAAAACTATGTACCTCTATTGTAAAGCGTTTGCTAGAATTAACAAAACCATTTTGCAATAAATCGTTCAATTCTGCTATAAATGGATGAAGAAATGTATTTAAGGGATGTGGTTTATTTTTTCCACAAAAGATGGAAATAGCAAAAGGTCTACTACCAGAAATATTTTTTATTAATCCTAAAATAGGCCAAAATTGCATTTTTGAACTTTTGAACAGTGGAATTCCATCAACATTGAAACTAATTTGAATTTTGTCTACCGAAGTGTCATTTGGAATAAGTTTAGAAAGGGCACTTCTTAATCCAAAATAACAGAACTGACCAGATTCTATATCAACAATTGGTGTAAATTTAGGGGTTGATAACAATGTGCGACTGTCTAAAGGTAGTTCGGGGTGGTAAGGATGAAGCAAATGAAGCAGATGTGTCGAAGCAGAGAGTGAAATTTTATGCTTAACAGCCCATTCAGCCAAATTATTAGCAAGAGAAGTTTCTTTGCATGATGGATCATTGTTATCAGAACTGATTGATTTATCTACTACAACGGATGATGAACTATCAATACTTGTACTACTAGTGCTGTTACTAATACTATCATTCAACAAAAAATAGTCATTTGTTCCATTTACATTTTCTGCATTTTGTTCAGGGGTAACAGAGGTCCTCGACATAAAATATTCAAATTCTTGTTTGGTCGCTTGTAAAGCCCTTCTAGACTTTTGCCTTGAACCAACTAATTCTTTTAACTTACGTTTTGACATTGTAAAATATGAAAATATATGCTAACAATTCATAAAATAGCCACTACTATAGATGAATAATTAAAAAAAGTCAAACCAGAGCGCCAGCATTCTTTTTCTGTTCTCGTTGCTTGGCATGCTTAAGCCATATTTTAACGGCATTTTCAACATCCACTTGAGACGTCAAGGGAGTTTTGATTTGTATCGCACCTGTAACAAAATAAATAAGTGGTTATTCAGTGAGAATTATCCCTGTGGCAGAAATTAAGAAAGAGAGTATTTATTATGCTCCAAGAAGAGCAAATTTGAGCAGTAGCATACAAAAACAAAGACAGTACTTACGGATGATAACAGATTTGACCAAAGTGTTGCAAAATGCCAATTTATTGTTTCTCTGCCCAGCAAAATTGTATGATTTGGCCAACCTGTTGGTCATAAGTAGTCTCATAATTCTGTTCACATGAGCTGTGGTGCCATTCCCTCCAAGTGAGGAAAAGTAGGAAGCCTATAACAAGAAATAAAACAAATACAGTTAACCTTCATAATGAAATTGTCACAAAATTTTATTTCAGACCAAGTACAAATTAAAAAATATATATTTAGACTATAATCACACTACACAAATAAATGTAAGTAAGTTATGGAGTTCTTAGTTCACTTTTAATTAAATTAATGTAAAAATAGTTACCAAATCATTAAATTTATCCTCAGATTTCAAATATTGTTCCAAATTTTCAAACCTCTCTTGATAATCTATTGGAAACTGCACAGGTATGTCATTTGGTAGACTAGCAACTACCAAATTTTGAGGATTTTTCAAAAGAGTCTTCACTTCCTTGACTTCTTCTCTCAACTCTTTCAATTCTTGAAAAATTTTTTCCAAATCTATTATTGATAAAAAAAATAGTTACCTATTCACAATAAAAAACAAATAAACGAACTTACTTTTTGAATTTATATCATCAGTATTTGCCACAGACTGTAACTTTGAAGTTGTTGGAGTCTGGCTAGCGGAAACTGGTGAAGATATTTGCTTAGAAGTTGGCTTCACACTTGGTTGAGAAGTTGACTTGCCTGAGAAAAAAGAAGTATTTCTACTTTAAGCTTTTCAAATAAGTTATTATTTATTTTCAGAGGCAGATTTCACAGTATACTAAGTGTGTATTATTATCATAATCTTTGAAACTATTTATCAACGTTTCATGCTCATATGATTAATAAATTAGTTTTGCTTATTTTTAATTAAAATATATTAAAAAACTGTATTTACCAGAGCTAGTAAGAGGAGTATATTTTTGAAAAGATGGGGGCCTTATCAGATTTGAAACTGATTCTCCTTCACTTTCACTGTCACTTAAAATCCTTCTACTAACGACTCTTTTCCTGGTTCGCTCACCTTCACAATCCGAAGTAAGGTTGTCCGAATTATATTCGCATTTTTTCAGTTTTTTTTGTGCTTTATTTACATCATCTGAAAAATAGAAAATAAATGTTTATAACAAATACCCAGAGCCATACTACAACCTTTTTAACTTCTTTGAGAATACAGGGTGTTCCTTAAGTACATAGAAGAACAGTAAAATCTTCACTTCAAAATGCCTTTTACATATTGGCGCTACTTTTGTAAAAAATAATCAAAGCCACATCATTACAACAAAAAAAGGTATATATCTGTCAAAATCTCCAAATCATATACATCAAAAAGCTAAAGTTATTGTAAAAAACGAAAATTAAAATTTCATGCCTAACACCCTGTATCTCTCTTAATATCAACATTTTATTGAGACCAGTTGATTTAAATCGCAATATTTTGAAGTGAAGATTGTACTGTACTTCTATGTACAATATTACTTATAGGAAATACAACTAAATAAAATAACGCACCACATTCAAAAAATATTCTTTTCACTCCAGACAACTTCCAATTACGTTCATCCGGTTCTTCAGATAGTGTGAGAGCCCTATTGAAAGCAGCACTCGTTTTGTATGGTGGCCACAAAACATTCTGCTTTAAAGGGGTTAACCAGGAAGAATGAACCAAACCTATTAATCCATTTTCCGAAAATTCTACACCCACAAATGCCATTGTAACTAAAAAACTACAAAATAAAGGTAAAAAATAATACCACTGCTAACTAAACAAAGTTAATAAAAATGCATAAAATGTACTTTTATTTGAGAGAAACTAGGTAAAAGCCGAAGCAGTAGAAAACCGCCATTTTAAGTCAATGTATAAAGTTAGTTTAAAACATACGGTTTACTCAGTTTTTTCTGTATCCTAGGGCTATAAACTTGGGAGACAATTCACACAATTAATTCCTCATCTTTGTATTCATATATATTAAAGTACTGAAACTATGACTGAATAAAATTACGAATTTAGCAATTGGATAAACCGGCCATATGCCTCAAACAGAAATAGCCATAACTGCCAACAGATATTTTCATATAACTATAATAATTTTACTATACTTACCACAATGAAACAAACAGAATGATTCCCTTCATTCCCTGTTAAAAACACCAAACCAAAAATACACCAAACAAAAAATACACCAAACAAAAAATACACACACAATAATGTCCGTTAGTAGTGTCGTTGTGGAGGATACACAAACCACATACTGGTTTGTGGGAGGATAGGTCGAAAAACAGCGAGAGCGCAGACGCAGAGCCATGCGCAAAGACATGCGTAGAGCTATGCGCAGAACCTTCATAGTATGAAATAAGTGGAAAGATTTCTACTATATTGAAGTACTATATCACGCCAATTTTAAATATTTATAAGAAAGTTTCCTCATAAAAATTAATTATTGTTATAATCATTAGATATATTGTAGGTTTTGTTTAAATTATAAATGAGTGAATGGTTTTTAAATTCTTTCAGGTCTTCATAAATAATAAAAGCCTAGGTTATCCTGTGTCATCGTTATTGAAAACTAATATGATTAAAAATATTAAATGATCATATCAGTCAAAAGTTATGATTTTTTTTATGTGCGAGTTACCACCAGATAATGTCGTCATTATGACGTGAAAAGATGTCGTTTTATACACGTCAATTATTCGACGTCATTATCACGTCGATTTTTGGTCATCCTGAACGTTTTCGACCAGTAATCACCAATAATCACCAATTAATCACGTCATTATGACGTGCCCTTGCTAGCTGGGTATTGCCTTTGCTTATGAAAATAGTATATTAAAGTATGAGTGGATATTAAGGTCTTTAAAAAACGCGCGATTTTTCGATATATAGCAAGCGTTTTCAAAGACCAGTTATCCACGAATACTTTACGTTATTTTTTTTATTGGTGCACTTTGAAATTATAAATACTGCTCTATAACTACTAAAACAACAAGAAATGGAAATCATAGATGGAAATAAGAACTAAATGTCAAATGGTTGAATTCGTGATGCATATGATGTATATGATGTAAGTATACGTTGCGTTGTCATGGAAATGAGAAAAGCATAAACTAATTTGTATTTTAATGGATGTTCAACCTTATTGAGTTCTGTGAATGTCAATAGTATTATTTCAAATACCATTTCCTAAGATTTGAAAAATCGAAATATTAATATTCCAAACAATACCAACGGCACTTTCCATTTTAATTCATAAATTTGATATTGTTAAATATTGTTCGAATAAAAGTTTTGACGTTACAAACTACTCCTGTCAAAAAAATAATACAAAAATTGTCATTTAGACATGATTTAGACTATAGATTTAGACTCCGTTTTCCGAGTTGTTTATGTTGCCACGGTAACTTTAAAACACGCGCGTTTTTTAAAGTTCGATTTAAACACGCTGAGGTGTGCTTTAAATAGGTAAAATGGTCCACCAATAAAAAAAAAAATATTTCAACAGTAGAATTTAATTTGAAGATATTTATTGTACCTATTGAATAAAATTATAGATCTCCAATAAACGATTGTTGCTGGTATAATTATGATACATTTTGTCTGGTGTGTGGGAAGAAAGGTAGGTGGAAAAAATTGAGAGCAATGTCCGATTCACCCAAATAAGCTTCGGTTCTTCTTGGAACTATGACAAAATATCTCTTGCTCTTGGGTATGTCAGTGGATTGTAATTTGACCGAAATTTTCATAACAAACTACTTATACTTCATATATAAATCCGGTGGAGCAATAAATCAATCAATTGGTGCAAATTCAATTGTATGAGTTTGGGAATGTGTGGCTCAATATAAATATAACTTCTCATATTCAATATTAAAATAAAAAATTTCGTTGGTTGCGTGAAATAATCCAGAAGAGAAAAACTCGATTAATTGCATATTAAACAATTCAGGGCTGACACTACCTGCCCAACACAGAAATTATTTATGTGCTCGATATTATTTTAATACTACTAGGATGGTTTATTGACTTTGCAAGGGTCGCGAAGATTCATTAACCTGCTGCATTTATGAAAAACAGATCAAGTAAGTACATTCATATGCTGAGGTACATTTTTATATAAAAACAATTTTTCCACTTATGTTGTTTTTATCAGCTTCACCTGTATGTGAAGGAATGTATTTTATATAAATTGCCAAAAAAGTCTGGATGCAAGAGTTCATCCATATTTCATCGCACATCGCGCATTTTGAAATGACTATAAAGTTAAAGTTACATACGCCTAACAGCCAAGTAAACAATTTTTTTCCCAAATTAAAACTTTTGAGACCAAAAATTATTAAGACAAAAGAAAAAATTTGAAGTGGAGAGTTAAAATATTCAAATCCCAGTAAACTGAAAAGGTAGATGCCTACTATTTTACGTCCAATAAAAAAATATGAAACAACATCAAAATATATATATATAATTATGCATTACATATTCAAACTTCCCCAATAAATATCTTCTCCAAATTATGTTATTAAATACTTATACAAAGGAACAGTCTACCTGTTTAACAACTTAACAACTGAAGTTAAGTGAGCTATAAAATACTGAGAGGGAGGAATACATCTAAAAGAAAGACAAATTTTGATAGATATAAGGAAAAGGAAAAACCTTTCACCAGAAAAAAGGTATAAATCCTACAGATAAACGAACAATCGAGACATAAAAAAACCCTTTTGTTCGGGTGAATTGAGTTTCACTTGAAGACATAAGAATAGATAATAGTTTCTAAATTTTTAATTACACCTTTTTCTAATACCACCCTGTTATTCCAAAATGGATTTTTTCAAATTATTGTTTATTTGGAAAAATTTCAGCACTGTTCTAGTTTTCCAGTTTTTTATGTCCTGTAATAATAATAAATGTGAGGATCTGAGAGATTTCCATTATATATGTAACATAATGATAAATCCCCGTTGACACAAAGGCCTATTCTCTTCCGTATCAGTTACATTCAACCAATCCTTTGTTCTCTTTACTGTTTTGTTAAAACTTTTATCCTGTCAGTAAAAAATTCAACTTGAATTTGAATAACATTTCATTCTTTGGCATTATTCGGTATAAATCGTATCGTTACAAAATATTTTTCGGCAATAGGGTGTTCAACTAATAGTAGATTCTTATTAATTCATAACAGATCGTTAATTCGACAAATTTTTTTTTATCAAATTTAATAGTGTTGTTTTGTGTTTTTAGACCCAGATCCGCTTTTTTAGATTTTAACGTCACTAATACGAGTTAAAATTAGTCACATATTTTGACATGAAACAAAATAATTATGGGAGAGAAATGAAGAAGAAAAGAAGAAGTTGATGCTAGAGTGACAGTGAGTTGTTTGTTTTCGCATGTGGTTTAAACTGGGTGAAATTTCTCATTACTTCAAGTTAAGTTTCATGCCTTTTATTGATGAGATGATTTTACTTCAAATTGAACAAGGTACCCAACAGAGTGATACATGTTAACATTTCTCAACAAATGGGTTCAATGAATCTTTTTGTCAAACCACAATATAATATAGTTGACACGATATAGTTGATCATGTTTTACCGAAACAGTCAGTCAATAGGTCCTACATGACAATTTATTATATTATGGTTTGACTTGAAGTTTCATTGAACCCTTTTGGTTGGATTCTAACCACATTTAAGATATGGATAAACTCTCGGAGTTTAACATTTTTTTTCTGACCAAGCTTAAAAATCCCTGTAAAGCAAAAAGAAGAAGAAGCTGAAATATGGAACAGCGAAGGAAGTCTGTCGACAACTTCACATTTGAACTAGTGACGTATCTGCGCTATAAGTTGCTGTATCTCAGTGAATTTTTGTTTTAATTTTCTGTTAATCTGGAAACTAAATTCGAAATATATAACCTGATAAAACATGGGGTTGAATTTGAAGTTAAACATCCTAATGAACTATTTTTGAACAGTTTCATTCCATTTTCTGAATACGTTTGATGATAATTAACAATGTTTCTTACAAAATTAACAAAAACTCATTCAAAAATGAAAAAAATTAATAGAACAAATAGAAATTATGTAAGTCATTAGGTACTAATTAAGGTGGGTATTATAAAACTATTTTGATATATAACTAATATTTAACTCGTAGATTGACGTCACATGTTATAGTTAACTTCAAAATGGCGGAGTTAACTTTGTTGGGTGGTATCGATTAAAGTTAACTTTATGGAAAAACCAGGTTTTCGTGATTTGATATAGTTGCTCTGTTCTGTCGGTTCTGTCAACAATTTGGCATTTACAACCTCAATTAATATTATATTGTGAAAATTTTGTAATATATTTTGTAATAACCGATAATGAAGTAACGTCACCAATGTAATAACCGTTAAAACCAATATGTATGGTCCCTGAAAATAACAAGAAGGCAGCGTAGCTGGCTGTCACCACCCACGAGTACGTGGAAAACAGGAATCAACGACTCCTGTAAGAAAGGTCCGAAAGGATAGATCCGGCCTCCGCTGCTATCAGTTGTTGTTGATAATGAGAGGTCTTTGTGTGTAGGGTTACGTCTGGTATAAGGTTCAGGATAAGGTATTACTACTAATTTACTAAGTAGTTTTTAGGGGATACCTGTGTATGAAAAGCAAACTAAGCGTTATCGAATTTAAATGGGTTTATTATAAAAAAAGAAAACCAAGAATAGAAATTAAATAATGAAGTAATAATAATAAATGCTTACAATATAAAACAAAAGATATGATTATGATAATTAATTCAGTTAATTGAAAATGGGCGAGAATCGCATTATAGATTACGTATGAAAACTTAATAACTTATATTGATAAATGAATTCTCTATTTGCAAACTTTTCGGTGTGGGCTAATTGCTCCTCACCCCTCAGTTTTGAGGATTACGACTGAATCCCTTATAACAGTAAATATCAAATAAATATAAAATTCCAAAATAAAATATAAAAAATAATATGTGCATGAGGTGGCAATAAATACGGGCTAACCAAACTACAAAAATATTTGTTTCACAGTTAGTACAAGATTTAATCAGACTCACCAATGTGCAGGTAGGGCGCTCTCCAATAATGCTGAAGACTTCTTACCCGGCTTATTCGTTGACACCAACACACGTATCGGATGGGGTAGACTTTTTATCGAACCTGTTTGCCTCTAGCAAATCTTATTTGGCCGTTCGCTACCCTCTTTACCGAATTACTCTTTAAGCGCTTACAGCAGACGCTCTCTCTAAAAACCATTCAAGTGTCGCAACGAAACTTATTTTGAACTCCGCACTACTTTTGTCTTACAAGTCAAAATATAACTCTGGATTTTTCCAGATGACCGATAACCGCGAACTCTATGGGGCAACCGCTCGCAACCGTGTTCGGGACCCAACTCCCCGTCTTTTTTTCTATCTTGTCCAGCTTTGGGCAATTTCTGCCCAGTCAGCTTTTCACCACTTTTTAATTCCTTGCTTTCTTTTTGGACACACGTGTACTTTATAACCCACGATCGCTTTGCTTCATCAGCGAACTCGTGTTTCCGAAACTAGGTTCCTTTTGGGTCACTTTGTAATTGTGTCATTGTGCATTATCAGCATTGTTTAGTCTGATTGAAATTTGCTACGCTACTTGAATCTCAATTATATTTTAAGTTAAGTTAATTTTGTTTTGAATATACTTGAAATTTGTTATACAGGGTGATGTTTTCCATAATTCCACCCTTGGTACTTATTACAATTTTGATTACTTTTACTAGAACTTTGTTTTCTTTGAATTTTGCAATGTTAACAAACGATATCCATTCAGACAGAAACAAATAAAATGAAAATTCGACACTGGGAACAAAATAACAAATACACCAAACAGACATATTAAAACTAGACCATTAAACTAAAGTCAAGATGCCAAAACTCTGGGCCTAGGCCATAGAGAATATTTCTCCATGCTCCAGGCTATTCTTCTTTTTATTTTTGTTTTTTTTGAAAATGAGACTTTCATAAAACTAACATTTTTAAACCTAAAGTTAACTTGACTGTTAAATTTAAAGTTAACTTCAAGACATTTTTATAAAACCCACCCTTGGAATGTCCAATTTTTCGATAACAATTCAATTGTTTAAGAGCATATAAATGTATGAGGATCTTAGGTACTTGTTCACTTATATCAATTTTCATAATTAACTACTCCCGATGCAAATGTTATTGGTATAACTGGTAGAGTACTGTTATAGGTTTGTTCGTAGAACCGCATGCGCATTAAAATAAAGCGTTCCCTAGGAACAATTTGGCAGTTGGTGATTTGAAAATACTTTGCTTAGAAAAACTTTTGCAGTTTCGGATCTGGCAACTAGGCTCCGTTTCACGTAAGAAGAACCCAATTAAAGTTGCAGTCGTATGCACGCACTTGTTGTCAAAACCAGCGCCATATTGTAAAATTGACATTCGACTTCAAATCAGTAGCGTAAAGTTTTTACATTTTGTAGGTAAATTGAAAAAATAAACTCGTAAAGTTTATATAAATCATATTTGGGAATTATTTGAAGCTTATCGACATAATGTCACATACAATACTTGGTATCGTTCAAATGTTTATACTTCCAATTGACGATTGACGATACTCGTTTGTAACGCCAATGGCATGAAACTGCTGTAACGAAGCGACATGTATGAAAAAGACTGATTTTTATATCTGCGCAAGACAGTAGTTGGCAAAGTTCACGTGGCTTCTTTTTATGTGAAACGTCTTTCAGATTCATTCGCTGACCACGATCAAAATTTTATTTAAAAGCATGCGATTTTTGATGCTCTTGAAAGTGACAAATGAAGCCACATGTTTTTCGTATTTGGTTTTAAGTTTCAACTACTTCTCTTTCTTTGTGAAAAAAGCAGAGGGATAGCAAACCACCTCCTTCTAAAATATAGTTTGGGTTTGAAAAACTACAAACATACCACGAATGTCGACCATAAATTTCGAGTTATCAAATCAGGTGAGTAGGAGTAGATGTTAATGATCAAACGTCATGCGTCAAGCTACTCTCAACATTTTCCACCCCTTCGTTTAACAGAAATTGCCAATCGATTTTCAACGAATGTCAGTGTTTGAGAAATTTCAAATTGATTGGAAAATCCTTTCTACGAACAAACCTCATATTCATGTTGTGGAATTTGTTATTTATTAATTTTTTTCAATAATTATGGGAATATTTCACTCAGTAAAGGTGGAAACAATCAATTCGTGAAATATAAATGCATGTGATGTGTGAAATTTTGCAAATGTAAAGTCAATTTTTTCATTGGAATATTTCAATAGACCCTTCGCTCGTCGAAGACTACGTATCTCAAACTTTATACGTCTGATTAATTGACACACCTCTCTTGACTGAGCTTTTAAAAAAAAATCCAATTTCAAACCGAACATTCTTTCCACATTACAAAAATCCAATAAAAGCATGTCTTGTCAGGATTGTCTCGTGTGTTACTCGCCCTTTCAAGTTATTTGAAGGAATAAATGCGTAGCTTGAACCTGGAATATATAGGATGAGTCATAACTATTAGGAGGTAGGCAAAGGGCAGATTGTTTGGACTAAAATATTGCGATAGGACCAAAAAGTAAGCCTTAGTAAAATATTGCTGTGGAAAAAGATATAGGGTATAATTTTATACAGGGAATGTTATTTTTTGTTTTTTGTATACTTTTGTTAAGGGGCGCCTCGTGTTGAATTTCTAATGATGGAGTCGACTGGTAACTTTTTTTGACGAAACTTTCCAGTAATCTTGATTAAACATTATAACACTATTATCATTTCTTCGTGATATTGGTGATATCCATCTATTTACGAGGAAAACACAATTGAACGGTTCAGAGTATCAGAAGAGGTTTCAAATATTATTTCATTACTATAGTTGCATTGGCTTGGCCTTCTAATTAATAAAGAGCAATTCATGTTGTTTGATTTTGAATAGTAAGCTTTTATATGTTCAGTAGAACTGAAAATGTAAGAACATTCAAAAAATAAGGATATAATAGAAAATATAGGAATCGATTACGTACAAAACCGTAAATGATAAAACCAAAAAGCCATGGTTAACGTTATTAATTTTTTTATCGAATCTATTACATATTTGAAAAATTAGAACCGGTTCTGAAGACTGAAATTCGAATTGTTTCGATTATATTGTGATCACTCGGTCATTAAAACCTTGTCATGTTATTCTGCGGTTTACCGTTCTTTCCAATCATTGTTCTTACATAATAATTATTATCCTTTTAACGGAGAATTCAGAAAAAATACCACGCGTACCTTATAACAATGACGTTGGAAAATTGTGAAGCTGGTTTTTTGAATTAACAAACTATCTGCAGTTTTTGATATATCTATAGCGCGTGAATTCAATTTCCGACCCCCTTTTCTTGCGAGAGTATCTGAGAGTTACCTTATTGTGATTGACCAGGGCTTAGAATTTCTGTAGACAGTACCAGAGCTGTTTAGGTTTGGATTTCAGTGCAGCGACTGTCAACCTGCCTGTCAACCCGCGGCCGCAGTAGTGGAGGGATGCTTGGAGGGAAGAGGGTAGAAGTCAATGGGTAGAGGGTGAATATACCTTGGCCGCACGGGTCGACGTAAAATTATCGTTCCAACCCAAAATCAAGTTCAGTAAGTGTAGTCAGTGTGTGTCAACATGCCTGTTTCAAAATTTGCCAGAAGGCTTCTTCTCTGTGACAATTTTTATCTGAAGTGAACTGAGCTAAAAAATAAGAGGAGTTTGGAGCATGCGTGAAACTTGCACAGAGACCACGCTGGAGAATTTCTGCAAGTTTACAAGAAAGTGCGAAATTTCCCCGAAAAATTTGTTAACCATGCACGTATGAATGTAGAATCCTTCGCTTATAAACAGCTCAAGATGGTGGAGAATCGCAGTGCGGCTGGTTCAATTCAATCGCTTGGTACGGAAACAAAGCTCGCGGGATGCGTGGAGTATCGCTTGAAGGGACCCTCCAGATAACACGCTTGCACTGCGGCCGCGGCTTCAGAAAGTATTGATTCTTGTTTGAAAAAGAGATGCAAACTTTCTCATGGATGCCTGAAATTTGTACCTCGGCTTAGCTTAGCACCTAATTCTCACCCTACTCACTATAAGCAGTAAATGTGTGATATCATCTGTTTTTTTTTTCATGGAATAACTATCGGTGCTGCCTTCTTCGTGCCAGCTCCCATTGTACTCCATCCCATATTCGTGATTAGCGAAAGATCAAGACCAGAGAAATCCTTTTTTAATCGTGGTATTCTATGATCTGATGCCATTCCATGGGTATTGTGACACATGTAACACCGTCTTGCTGAAATATTAAGAACCACAAATCTTTCTTCTAAAATAAGGAATAAAGACTTCTCTAGGATGTCTAAATATACCTTTAACACACTTTAGTTTTCCAACCCGTCTAGCCGTCATCGAGCTCCAGAATATAACCGAAAATTGTTATTTAACTTCCCGCTTAAGACTCAGATTTATGTTTCTAATGGATAACCCAGGTCTAATGAAATAATACAAATTGCAAACATCACACATTACAAAAGAAAACAAATTATCGCAAAGCAAAACCAATGGAACCATGTGGGGAAGAGATTCCTCTCATAACAAGCATAAACTTGTTAGTACGTATGCGCTACACTGATCATGGTCACTTCCGATTGGAAAGTATCGAAGCAGAAGTCAAATCGGAGGTGTAATGTCAATCTGAAGTTCCGACTTTTTTTAATTGGAATGGAATTTTCGTGATATTCCTTGTTTTCAGCCCATTTCAATCTGTCTCGCTGTTGGTTTAAGGTGAATAGTGCTTTAAAAAAAATGATTATCTTTTTCTTACAAATCCTAGTTTTCTGGCATTTTTACGACATGTAAACCTGCGAACACATTTTCCAACAGCCGCAATCCTGAGTGCACTCAACTCCCCAACCTTATCATTTTGTCTAAGGCTCGTCTATGATTGTCTCTTACTTCATTCAGACTTTTCCACATATCGTGGCTTTTGGGCTCGTGAACCGATTGAGTTGTACAATGGGACAATACTTCGGGGACTGTATGTGAATAAACCAAGTAAGATTCCAATTTCGCTGTTGGAATTACCAGATTTAGGTAAATTATTGATAATTCATTGTTATAAATAAATCGCAAGAAAACTATTATCGAGCCGTAATAAGGAGAAGCATGACACTGACAGATGATGATTTTCGAGTAATGTCAAAATACTTTACCAGACGCATATGTCACTTTATCAGACGCATATGTTACTTTACCAGACGCATATGTCACTTTATCAGACGCATATGTAAACTGTTTGTTTACTTCCGAAAATCAATCTGATAATTGACGGTTTTACTGACGGTTGGCGATAAATGATATTTTAATATTCGGTTGAGTCTATGTATACTTTCTTTTAAACGTGGCAACGCAGCTCTCTAGTAGAGGTGAACGGCAAAGAAATGAATAGCAAAGTCATCCAACTGATGACTAATAAGAAGTAGATATACATAAAAATTTCAATTAAGTGATGCATTTTATGGAAGTAAGAAGAGGAAATCGATAACCTGTTTTAATTCTAGTATCTTGTCTCGATTGAAAAAGGTTTTGTCTATAAACAGAAGTTGAAGTTTTCAAGCGTGGTTTTCAAGAGCACGTCTTGTGAACGATTACAGCGGTAGAAATAAAAGTTATAGTTCGAATCGAGTTAGAAGTTTGATTGGGAATATATTCGATAAAATGTTAAAGATCAGTTTTATTATTTTCATTCCATTTCTCGTGAACTTTTCTCACTGTGTCTTCCAAATATACTTGAAGAAAAAATTATAGTTCGTTATTCATTAATTCATAATTTTCGCGTTGGGTAATTACTGTATAATTTTAGCTCATTAGATTAATAATAGTAACAGTTAGATCTCAATGTTATTTTCAATTGTTTTTGTAGTTCTTTCAGTAATTTGATAACGGACGATCGTTAATTGATGGCCATTAAACTTGATTGGAATGGATCATTAACCCAGGACTGCTCTAGTTAGTAAAAACTGTGATTTTCCATTCATTTTTCAATCGAATATTCTTACTTGGAACAGGAAATTTTTGTTGGTTACTGCAATATTGTAAGCAAAGCTTGGGTATATTGAAAAAATGAATTTCCATTACGTGATGATCCAAGATTTATCAAACATTTTTACCTCTGCTGCCTAACTTTGGGATTATCTTTTGAAGTATTGCATGTAACAGCAGTGTTTTTCGCTTATCGTTGGAAAATTTTGGCATTATAGATGAAATGTCTTGAAGAAAAAGTCGAGATTTCCTATATTCACTTCCTTACTGTGAGGAAATGCAAGTCATGCAACCTAATATATCATGAAAGCTCTCCCCGAAGAAAACATGCCCCTGCCACTAAACGTCCCATCACTATTTTATTGAGTGTGTAGAAACCTAGCATTCAAAATTATCTTGTGATCTAAGCGATCTAAGCGTACATTTTGATTTGACTTCCAAATGTGAAAATGTAAGTAGTTATACAGGGTGGGGCACTATGAACGAACTATTCTCTGGCGTCTTAACGGCAAATATAATTAGAAAAAATAAGACGTAGAATTATGTAGATCACTTAGGACTATAATTTGAAAATATTTTGGAATGTACAGGGTGCTCCAAAAAAGCGTGCCGTATCAAAGTTAGGTTCCTTTAAATGGAACACCCTGTATTTTATCACTTTTTTAAATTGTACTATGAAAAATAATGTAAGTTCATTAACATTTCCCTATACCTATCTAGTTCAGTTTCCAGGATAAATCGATTTTACATAATTTGTAGACCCTCCGAAAAAATACAATAACTTCAAAATAAAAACGAATAACCACATTTGCTCTACACCATCTCACTAGAAGCTTTTAATATTCCGTTTCCAATATTTACTGGTATGCCATCATATACAGGGTGTTTTTAATATGACAGAATAACACTAACCATTTAATACATAAATTTCTGGCTTAATTTGAATGGAACACCCTGTATCTGTTGGGTCTGTTGAACGTGGGAATTTATTACCTTTCAGTTGGTATTAAGGTTGCCTATATTTAACTCTGATAGTTCTCGAGAAATTTAAAATTTGTTTTTTTAATATTCAATTATTTGCTGACATCTAGTTAGGTAGCTATGACATGATTCTCCGATGGAAAGTTTTTGAAAATTTAAAATTTGTTATTTTGACAGTAAGTGCTTTGTTGTAAGATTTATCATTGATAAATTGAAGGTCTCTTAAATCAGAATTTTATTAATGATAAGTACACTATTTTTGGGCACACAGATACAATAAGCTTCAAAATTATAAAAAAATAACTAGGTACAAAAAATTCAAAGAAGGTGTTCAAAGTGACGCCCATCTTGTTGGATACAAATTTGAACCCTCTTTTTAAAATATTTATTGTTCACTTTCTTTAACATTTCTGGTGTTACTGTTTGAAACGCTCTCCTTATCCTATCCTTCATGTTCTCAGGAGTGGTTGGCTTTGTATTGTAGACAATACTTTTTATGTAACCCCAAAGAAAATAGTCTAATGGCGTTAAGCATGGGAACCTTGGCGGCCAAAGATAAGGACCCCCTCGCCCAATCCATTTTTGTGGAACAATATTGTTCAGGTAACGCCGGACAATTATACTGTAATCAACAGACGCACCATCTAACTGCAGCCACATTTTTTGTCCTGTAGATAGTGGAGTTTCATATAAAAGTTCGGGTAGTTTGTTACGTGAAAATTTACGAAATTTCCTTCCAGTTAGCGTTAAGTTTTTTTACTAATCTTATTGCAAAGTTAATGATGGAGTACACTTAATGAAATTCTGATTTAAGAGACCTTTAATTTATCAATAATAAATCATACCACAAAGCACTTACTGTCAAAATAACAAATTTAATTTTTTAAAACTTTGCATCGGCGTATCATGTCATAGGTAACTAGATGTCAGCAAATAATTGAATATTTAAAAACAAATTTAAAATTTTTAGAGAACTATCAGAGTTAGATATAGGCAACCCTAATACCAATTGAAAGGTAATAAATCCCCACGTTTAACAGACCCAACAGATACAGGGTGTTCCATTTAAATTAAGCCAGAAATTTATGTATTAAATGGTTAGTGTTATACTGTCATATTAAAAACACCCTGTATATGATAGCATACCAGTGAATATTGGAAACGGTATATTAAAAGCTTCTAGTGAGATGGTGTGAAGCAAATGTGCTTATTCGTTTTTATTTTGAAGTTATTGTATTTTTTCGGAGGGTCTACAAATTATGTAAAATCGATTTATCCTGAAAACTGAACTAGATAGGTATAGGGAAATGTTAATGAACTTACATTATTTTTGATAGTACAATTTAAAAATGTGATAAAATATAGGGTGTTCCATTTAAAGGAACCTAACTTTGATACGGCACGCTTTTTTGGAGCACCCTGTATATTCCAAAATATTTTTAAATTATAGTCCTAAGTGATCTACATAATTCTACGTCTTATTTTTTCTTATTATATTTGCCGTTAAGACACCTGAGAATAGTTCGTTCATAGTGCCCCACCCTGTATGTATAAGGCACAGAATGAATCTACTTTGAATAATGATGTACGTATTGTAGCTCCCTTTTTTATTACTCCTCCCATCCTTTGCCTGTTTGTGTTTATTTAAGTCGTTATCACGGGCACCTTTAGCATGAAAAGAGTATTCTTTGCTGTTTTTTTTTATCTTTTATTACTTCATTAGATGCAGTATGATGGAGACTTGAATTAACGTACACTCTCACATTTGATTGTATAGTTTGCTTCAAAATTCTCTTTGCTGAAGAGGTAACCTGCGCAGAAAGCCAAAAAAACTACAAAAAAATAGAAAGCTCAGATTCTAGGTCTTCCACATCGTGTAACTCATCCATTCTACAGGCCCCAGAAATACCAAACACTGAAGACACCTGAAAATAATGAATGTGTAATCTAAATGGGGATTGAAACCTTGTTAATTACCCTAATCATTGATTCTCTCAGCTATCATGCTTATTGGGAGCAGTTCCACCGGTCTTAAAATATGTTTTTTCATTGTCCTGAGGCTGTCGTATATTCACCTTATTCTTAAGTTTCTCTCCGGTCCAATTATTCACAGATTCTGGTTCCTAATTCAGCCAAATGTTAATCCGTGAGATCTTCTGTTGCTTCACCTCGCCCACTGTGTATACCCCCTATTTCTACTTCAATCAATAAAAAGCATTTGAATCAGTTTAACTCACAAATTATTGGGGTTTTACAAGAGCAATATTTGAACTTTGTTTGGAGTTCGTTTCAACAGATCAACTTTCTCTTGTTGTTTTTAACCTTCGACATCTCCATTTGAGGACAAATCTGAATTTGTCGTTAATGCCAGGGTATTGTTATGTAAATTACATAGAATTCACAATGCTCTTAATCGAGATATGAATGCTCATTGCTCATACCTAATATTTTGTATTAAATATAAATGGGAGGGGATATCAAACAATACTTTTAATACTTACAAGAATTTCTGTCACTTTTATTATTATCATAATTAGTGTGAAATGACCCTAACTCTTGGTTTCTAATTTAAGCAAAACTAATTAAATTGTATATCATTCAGTACATTCATTTTGTAATACCATAACCTTAGAATATACGCACGCTTAACTCGAGTGTAGTAATACCCAGCAATTGCATCATGGTAACTAATTATTCAGATTTCATTTGAGATTACAGATTATATAAAAAAA
>CAJUYH010001527.1:0-48235 GCA_910591685.1 Galerucella tenella | reverse complement strand
ACCTATTTACCCATTGGGAAACTTTTTGTTAAGTCTACTCTTAAAATTTCGACATCACAAGCTTCTACAAAACTATTTATGGCCCAGTCGGGTAAACTCAAAACCGGGACAAGATTTACAAAAATTTTTAGCAGCAACTTTCCCTCGGAATTTGTTGGGAGGGGTCACTGGTAGTCTAAATTCTAAATGTTGGGGTACCAGACTTGTTGCTTCATCCGCTATCTTGATTTGAAAGATTATTTCTTGTCTCTTGAATAACTCGTTTATTTTCAGTTTTACACGAAAAATAGTTATCACAAAAGTTGTTTGTTTATTTAGCTATTAACCTAACCTTGTTGATGTACAGTATACTGAGTGGAAATGTGATCGTGTTAGTTAATAGCGCCAGAAATTCCTACTGGTATAATAAACTGTGCTATCTGACCCAAGCCAACTTGAAACACTCAAACATATCTTAATCTTCCACAGTAAAGAGAATATCTAAATGACAAATATTAGCAGCTTTTTAGAGTAATTGAAGGCATTTGCACACAAATAAGGACGTCATTTTCTTGTTAATGAGCTCTCAGTGCTGGTACACCACTATTAGTTGCTTCGTATCAAACATAAAGTATAGGAATAAAGTGAGGAAACTTCACTTGACGCACGCTTCAGAGTGTGTAAGGCTTTATTTTTTTGCCACATTGCGTAAAGTGAATTCGTTGTGTTTTTAGAAGTATACTGACATTTTAATGTTTGACATATATATTTGTATGGTTGTAAATATCTTCTGTATGTTCCTTGTGGTATATTATCCATTCTTTTTTTTAAATTTCTTGGGAAATTAAACCACAATATTTTTGAATTCTTTATTTCAACGTTTCGGTAGCGTTCCAGCTACCGTTGTCAAGAAAAAATGAGTAGAAATTAATTTTTTATCCCTAACTGACAAAACAGAATTCAAAAATATTGTGGTTTAATTTCCCAAGAAATTTAAAAAAAGAATTGTATGGTTGTAGTTTACCAAATGAATGAAGAATTAAGAAATTTATTAGAATTCTGCTATAATTTTTCAAAAAAACGTATAATATGCCAAATGCCAAATGATAATATTTAATGTGTTGATATGTTTTTAGTAATAAATGTTTCTTTATGTTAAATGAACTAGGCGAGAACAATATAGTCACCTTACTATGGATTCCAGGACACACTGGAATAGAAGGAAATGAAACAGCAGATGAACTAGCAAAGAGGGGGATTAAAATACCTTTCTAGGAGTCTGAACCCTTTTGCGGAATCAGCCCCAATGTAATATTGGAAGAAATAAGTAAAGCCGAGAAAAAGAGAAGATCTGACCATTGGAAAGATCTAGTAGTGCTTATACAATCAAAGACTCTTCTGAGTGACTACAACCTGTTGAGATTGAGATTAAATGAATGGTCAAAGTCAAAGTCAAAGTAAAACTGCGCTAAGAGTTTTAACAGGGATCCTAACGGGACATTGTCGCCCGAATGGGCACCTGAAAAAGGTCAAAATAGTGGAGGAAGAAGAATGCAAATTTTGTGGAATGGAAGAAGAAACCTACATCCACATACTTTTCAAATGCACAGCACTTCAGAATCCTAGAGCACAGCACCTAGGAGATTACTGGATAGGAGAGGAACATTCCCCTAAGCCTGCAGACATCCTAAAATTCCTGAAGGAAATAGGGCTAAAGGAACTACTAGTTTCTGAGACTCTCCTCAGAAAGTGCGTAAAGTGACTTCCGCACGCAATTGCTGGTCGAACTTCGCTGAGGCGTCGTTCGGCCATCTGCAATAGTGTGCGGAAAAGTATTACTTTTTTTTTTACACACTAGTTAGGTATTTGTGTATCAAGAGCAGAAAGTAGTACTTTGGCAGTCAAGACAGAAAGTTGCTGCAATCTGTCGAGACTACCGATGGACCTCCTGCTCGAAATACACACAAGAGTTTTTCTACGATCACAACAAAATAATTTTTACTTAGCAGTTTCCAGATTGCAGTTTCGTGTACCTATGTACGTAGGCAACACTTATTTCATTGATTACTGTCAGATATTTTTTTAGATATCCCTATTTCTCATCAAATTATCACGGAAAATACTGTTGGGTGCTTTAACATATTAGAAAATCCAATAAAGTATTTATTTAGTCTACAATTCACATTCAAATAACTACTAGCTCTCGTTTATCTATAAATAAAATTAGGCATGTGCCAAATAGTTAGGGAGGCGAATAGGGGATTTTCCGGGAATACTCGAGCGTGGCAGCTGAAAATATGAGAGATACCTTAGACCTAATAAAACGACTTTGGAAAATATTAGCTCTATATGTAGAGACGCGCGCCTAGGATAGACGATCAAATTAGTAAAAAAAATGGATAGTCTGGAATACTCGAGCGCGTACCAGATTAAGACTAAATTTAACTAATCTGACGATAAGTCCTTGACGACGCCGAGTTATAGGGTCGCGAGCTTGTAAAAAAAAACGTTAATTTGGCATTCTCGAACGCGATTATTTTATGTTTTATTTTGAAGAATATAATCTAAAACTTACTAAAAATACAAAATCTGCCGGTTTATACGCATGTCCGGAAGTGTGGAGGAGCCATTTCGTCTTCCAAAAAACGCGTTGCGGCATATAAGTACCGAACGATACATTTCACAAAAAAAAAGTTTAATTAA
Organism: Galerucella tenella; assembly: GCA_910591685.1. NCBI lineage: Eukaryota > Metazoa > Arthropoda > Insecta > Coleoptera > Chrysomelidae > Galerucella > Galerucella tenella. The sequence goes on along the minus strand of CAJUYH010001527.1, from coordinate 45,553 downwards.
AAAAAGGTCTCTTTACATTTTTGTCCAAAGTTGGAACTTTTGGACTTAAAGCATCATGAAAACTCAAACTCCCGTTTTTTGAGTTTACCCCGAAAACGCGGAAGGTGTTAAAATTGATATGGAACAACGATGATTTTATTATATCTCAAAGATTTTTTTTCCTAAAGCTTCTCGACAATTTTCGTTGGACTCGGAAAAAGTTATGCGTATCTGTATACAAAAGTAGTGTTAACATGTACAGTTTCATTTATTTATATCATTCAATAGCCTGTTGATTCTGACGCGCTCGAGTATTTCAAAAGAAATTTTTCTTGCATTTTCAAAAATTTGTCGTAACTTATCGTCACGCCGAAATCGTCAGTTTTTTTGAAGAGAGCTTCCTTGGGGCCTACTTAACACCCCTTACGAAAATCTGACGCGCTTCAGTCTCGGATTTTCTACTACTTTATATGCCTACCCCCACCACGCAAGCCGGCAGATTAGTATACCGTTGTTGTCAGAGGCATACGTTGTATGAATATCTGACGCGCTCGAGAATGCCCAAGTAACTGTTTTTCTCAACATTTTTGAAAAACCGAACTCGCCATACCCACCGCTAAAATGGTTTTTACCATACGAGCTTTTCTTTTCGAAATTACTTTTTCCTACTAGCGTGCGGAGAAGTCCACTTTTCTGCACTCATCTTAGTGCGGAAACAGTCACTTTTTCGCGCTAGTGCGGAAAAGTAAATTTGTCAAGTTTTTGGGGAGTATACTGACATATGAATATTTAAAATATATATTTGTATGATTAGTTTACCAAATGACTGAAAAATTAATCAATTTATTAGCATTTTGCTATAATTTTCAATAAAAAAAACTTATTTTTCAATGGCCCTGGTATGAACCTCATCAAATGAATGACAAAAAATAATAATTAATTTGTTGATATGTATTCAATAGGAAATGTTTCTTTATGTTAACTTTTGGGCTTATTTCCGCATGCTAATAGAAAAAATAGTGTACCTAACACGTGCGTAAAGTGACTTTTCCGCACTAGTCAGGTAAGTAAACTACTATATCTTTCGATTTTGATAGGTCTCGACGGCGCTCTAGAATGTCGCCATTTAGCGAGCTCGCCTCCCTAACTAAAAGTTAATTCTGCTTAAGAGCGCGAATAATGTCAAATTACGACAGCTCGCGGAAAACATCAACTGTGCGGTCAGATTTGAGTGTGCAAAAGCCTTGGAACATAAAACATACAGGAAGGAGCATTCACCAAATAAGTTTTCGTCCAAATAGAAGGTTGCAAATGGCGAATAGACGGTTCCGTTTTGACAGTGGCGTACTGTTTGTATATGTATAGGGTAAGGGATATGTAAAATTTTATTTTAAAATTGTAGCTTATTGAGATGTAATAAATATATTATGTTTTAGGAGCAATGAGAATATGAGTATAGGATGATACTTCTGATAATACTTTCGTTCAAACGTCTTATATTCATCAAAAAAACTACATAAATAATCTACGTCAGTTAACGTCAACTTCACAAATGAGTCATAATTAGGGTGTTGCAAATTGCGACTACCGTCGCATTTTCTTATACAGCTAATGAATGACAAGACTCCTTCCTGTCTGTTTTATGTTCTAAGGCAAAAGCCTACTTTGGGTAGTGATCGTGGGAAAATTACTATTATTAGCGCTTTGTGTATGAAAGGGAATTAGAATGTGCCTTTAAACTTTCCGTTTTTGTGGAAATGTGTAATCAGTCCAAGTAGTTAGTTTTGTTGATTTGATTGTTGGAGTAAACTGATTTGAAGCTCGATTGTATCATTGTATGGAAATCCATTTGCGCACCTTTTGATGATTTGTTACATATTAAAATGTTACTATTAGTAAATTGGAATTATCAGTAGTAATACCCCTAGGGTCTTGATAATACCGAGATAATTATGTCATAGAGAATGCTGGAAGTGATAATTGCCCAAGGCCGCAGGCCGAGGGCTATTATCTTTGAGCAACACGCTTGAAGGATTCTCTACGACAAAATTTTGAGTATTTATCAAGACCCGAGGAGTATTCGATAAGATAATTTTTTACTTTGTAGCTTTCAAAAAATTGATTGCCAATCCGATGTTTAATAATTTTTAATACAAACTTTATCAATTTTAATCAAATAGTATTTATTTTTATTTTAAACTACAGTTGTGAGAAGTACAATTGGTAAATTAATTGAATCGTTAGATGCAATACCAAATATTCGCGACATTTTTAATCCAGTTGTCAGTTTGACGTTTAATTAATTTTTAATAAAAAATAAACACCAAACTGAAAACACCACATGTAGGGTATTATCGCTGTAATACAGCGGTGATTGGATGAAATTTGACACATGACTTGAAATTAAGTAATTTGATTGGTTACTATATTCAGTAAAAAATTATCAGAGTTATCCCATCTGATTGACTTTTCATTTTGTATTATACAATTTTGAAATCCTCTCATAGAGGAGAATTCAACAATGCAATAATGTATAGGGTTCCATTTGAAAAATAGGCATGAGGGAGCATTGGGGAAAGGGGTTAAAGTTACAACGTCTACATATCAGAAAAAGTCTTCTGTACATCACAATAACATTAAAAAGTTATTGAAAAATCAACTATTTCACAGTTTAGAGTCCAAAAAATATATTTCTTTCAATTTTTCACTAAAGAGGCTATGTCAGATATGTAAGTTTGGCAGACATTAGATGAAAAAAAAAACTTGAGAGGTGTCAAGGGACACCCGGATGGAACGATGTTCCTTTCGATTGATTAGTGCAGGAATTGTACATATACATACACACACCGAAACATTTATATATATATATATATACATATATATATATATGTACTCTGTCTGTCTATTCTTTCATACACGTCATAGATGCGCGGGACTTTGTAAACACAACAGAGTGTATATATTATATATATATTCTCTCGACTTCGTCAACACAACAGCGTATAGGCTAGAACACGCACGGCTTGCTAAATACATACGTTCTGAAATTGTAATATTAAAATATGATTTGTTTTTGAATTTATTAAAATTATGAGGCGTACACTTGCTAAACACACAAAATGTGGAGATTATAATGCGTATGACTTGGTTAGCACAATAATAAAGAGAGGTTATAGTGCGTACTTGCTAAAAATACAAAAGCATTTATTAATATTATCTGTATATAATCTCTACTTACCTAACTCCATCAGCAATATCCGGAACTTGTGCAGAAACACTGTCAGGATTCATTATTATTATTATTTTTTATTATTTATTATTTACAAAAAACCTGTATACACTTAACAAAAATAATCGTCGCGACACCACACTGTTCAATGCGAAATAGAAATGAAAATATCTGGCTTGCTTTCTATGAGAGAGAGAGATACAGACAGAGAAACATGCGACGCCGCACAGCTTACAATAGCTTCCTATATCAAAAAGTGTCGTGACAATTTCTGGTAAGAATTTTATCCGTCTAGCCCCCTTTCACAACGCGCGATAAGGAACTTCGTTCCAAAAAACATATCCAGGAACTTCTTATCCAGTTAAAATTTCATAACTATTTTGAGAATATACCATACATATATTTATTACTGTTTGCTCCTATCTTGAGTATAATTCAAGTCTAGACTATTGTAAATTCTCTGGGAATGAAGAAATATCGCTAGGGACCATCCGAGAACAATAAAAATTGTCGTTGAAGATTCGGGAGATTTACAAATGTACGAATTTATTTCGAAAGCTGTAAGCATCTTCCCATTCACCTGACATTTGGGTTGTTCATTGAAATACTTATTTATTAATAGGGGAATCTTAAAATTATTGTCATATTAAAAGAATTTTGAAGTAACTAAATTTCAAATACACTGTCTGTTGCATTTTATTCAAGAATTCATTATACATAACAGTATCTTTCTTTCCAACAGAAATATTACTGATTAAGGAGTAGGTAACCGGCGTTCTCGTCATTATGTTGCCGTCGTCTTCGAAGCGGAATAAAGTGAGCTGATTAATAAAATTCGTTTATTAATCTCGGAACTCCTTATAAATTCGTTCTTTTAAAACTGATTAAATACGGGATTTCATCATAAGAAGTTTAATTTTAAAGATGTCACTCAATTCGACATAATGACTTCCTGTCGTTTATTTTGTTCATCTTGTTTCAAAAATAATACAGAACTTAAAAATTTAAACTAGGGAATAGTATACATTTTCTCTGGATTCTGGACGGCGCTGTCTGGACCACATAAGTTTGAGCAAGAACTGTCTGATAGTGGAGACTTACACAACAGGCAAGATGATGAGTTAAAATAATTATATAAGATACAGGGATCTTGAAAAAAAACACCTATTCTCATATTACGTGTGCATTTATATTGATTTTATTGAAAATATGAACACGTAAAATTAGTCTCTATCCTTATTAGGCCTACCGTAAATATCCTCTGATAAACTGTTTCGTCTGTAGCTGTCCTGATAATACTACCCACTATTTTAAAGATTTCTGTGCCACCCACTTCCCTGTGACCATATTTCAGTCCAATTAATGAGCCTTGTCTGATTTCATCCAAAAATTCGTCACCTTCATGACCCTCGTAGCCCGGTACGCAGACAACCATGACTTTGCAGTGGTCTCCAAGTGCGTTGAGACCGCCCAAGCAATTCCATACTGGCTTGGAGTAGACATCCATGGAATTGAGTGCCATTAGTGTAGCTTGGTTGTCTGTGAAGATGGCAACTACATGATGTGTCCATACCTTTCAATTTCATCTACTAGGAAAGAGAATGGTTGCGTAATCCGAGTGGTAAAGCTGGTGTCATTGGCGTAACATAATGTTTGTGATACATTGTTCCAATGTATGAATTATTGTCTTTGCGTTTTGAGAAATGAATGAATGTTTGTTATACGGGGTTGGGATGAAGTATGGAACCAAGTAAATATCTTTCAAACGAAAAGAACGATATTCATGGAAATTTGCTGGTAAGTGCAATGGAACAAAATGCATTTGATGTACATTTTTTTGTTAATAATATACTTCTGGTTTAACCGGGAATGCCATCAACTTCTTAAATTTAAATGGGACACCCTATATATTTTTACAGATTTTGAAAGAGCTTGTAATTTTAAATTTATACATATTGAGTTTATTGTAAAGGAATGTGTAAAAACGAAGAGTAATTCATTGTTAGTTGTACAATAGGTGTATATTTAATCATTTTAGAATAATAGGAAACAAAATTACTTCAAATGTCCAAAATGCTCGCCGTTTACTTGCTGACAATGTGCCATCCTATTAACAAATTCTTGAGTCACTTTTTCCAAGACTTATTCACGTATTAGTTCACAGTCATCAATAATTCTTTTCCCCAATTTCCCCAATTCCTGGTCGTTTAACGTAAACACCTGATTTAAGAAACCCCAAAGAGAAAAATCTAGCGGGCTTAGATCCGGAAAACGAGAAGGCCTCTCAATAAATCCCCTACGTCCAATCCATCGATTTGGAAAATTCGCACCCAGAAAATCCCTAACCCGTCTATCATATAGTGGGGAGGTGCTTCATATTGTTGAAACCAAATATTTTGTGGTAACTGCTCAATCTGTTGAAGTGCAGGAATAATTTCGTTATTCACACCGAGAAAAAGATTTATTTATGACAATCAAAATTTTATTATGTCAAATAAATATGATTTTCCATATGGCCTGACTTTAATTTGTCGTTAAGAAACGATTTGTTTCAAGTTCGGAAAGTAATATTGTTGATGAATGAAAACATATTCATTGTCATCAATAAAATTTATTCTTATAAAAATGTATCATATTTGTCTCAAACAACATTTATTGAGGTATAATGAAAAAATAGTTATATTAATCTTTGAAAGCATTCGAATTAAATAAAGTAGTTTTCCAATAACAAATACTTATTTTTGCAAGCTAACCAAGGCCGGATATACAATGGGAAACCGACCCTAACCGACGTTAGGGGCCCTCTGGCAGAGAATAAAAAGGGAAAAATATTTAGCCCTTTCTGGACATATTTAAAAATTTTATACAAAAACAAACTTGAAAAAAAAGATTGAAACACATTAGTTGACTCAGAGTTTGCTAGTTTGACTTAATGTTAAAAAGAAAGAAACATGGCGTTGGGGATTCGAAAAAAATTGGAACTTTTGATTTTGTCTTTCTCCTCGTTCTTCAAGATGAAATTTTACAAATAATGAACTTACCGTCAAAATTATTGCAGTCAGAAAAAATCGATCTTTTTTTGCACATGATCAGCTTCAAAATGCGTTACAGAGAATTCAGAGCTTGAGACAAAAATTTCAATTCATTACTGATGAATGTGTCAGAAATTTGCGGCAAGTGGAAAATTGAAAAAAAGTTTCTAGACCAAAGATCAGGTGGGGTAAAGTCTCACTTTGATGAGTTGTCGCAATATGAGAGATTAAATGATCCTCAACAACGCCTTCGATGACAGATACAATGTTATCGCAACTTGAATCTAGGTTTGTTGGAATGAAAAATGTTCTGAAAACTTATAAAATCCTGCAACCTCAGTATCTTACAAATTCATCCAAGAGCGAGTTGAAGCAATAAGCTGATTTGTTTTCCAAAACCTTCTCGAATTATGTGTCACCTTCATTTTCCTCTCAGTTGCTTTCTGTACGGTTAACATTTTCAAACGAAATCAATTCAAGGAAAGATGTCAAAGAGCTAGCCCGTTTCTGGATAATTCAAAACGGGTCATTGTCGTCCAGTTATTCAGATGTGTGCACAGCACTTCTGAAGTTTCTAACTGTCCCTATCACTACTGCGAAAGCTGAACGGACTCTCTCCAAATTAAAGTTAATCAAAACCTACTTGCATTCCTCAATGAGACAAAATAGACTTAGTAATTCAGCGCTACTGTCCATTGAAAATCAAAGAGCGCGCAAGATTGACTTTAATAAGGTTATAAACAAATTTTCTTCTATAAAATCTAGAAAAAAGTGTTTTTTGTTTTTAGTTTCTAAGTTTGTAACAAAATGTCATAAGAGCATTTGTAAACATTCTACATGTAGGATATTGCCTGTAGATCATAATAACTGTTTTTACAAGTTGTGAACAATAAATATCGTCATTAACAGAAAACTGTCGTTCTTACTTAATATTTATACGATATTATCATAACAATTAATTTTAATATGGGGCCCCAAATTGTCTTTTGCCCCGGGGCCTTTCCAACTAAAGCTCAGGCCCTGAAGCTAACTATATTGTTTTATTGTAAAAAAACTACCTTATGGCAGAATGACATTTCTTTATCATGGAAAAATGTATAGTATCGGTAAAATATATTTCTTTACCATAAAGAAGTATATTGTCTAGGTTAACGATATGTTTTTTATTCGTAAAAAATGTATCTTTCCAGCAAATTTTATTTTTTTGTTGGAAACAAATGTTCCTTCTTCAAGAAAACTATTAATTTTTACTAAAATTCAATACATTTATCATAACCGAACCATAATTTTCATAAACATTATATTGCCTTATAGTGATAAAATATATTTCCCTAAAAAACCGAATTATTTATGGTATTGTCTTTTGTTTATGGAAGTCACCTACTTGCACTATTCAATACACTGAGCTTTTAAAATGTTTATAAATATTTAGAAATATATTAAAATTTCACGGTGTATTAAGCAGTATGGGTAACTTCCACACGGTTCACTAAATAATTAGGTTACTTAAGAAAATACATTTTTCACAAATATTTGTCTAAGCCGTTTCCAGACTATGTCGAACAAGAAAGTTGACTTTCGTTTTGTATGTGTGGACTAGTCGATCGAATTGGTCGATGTTTTTTTTTTCTAAGGAGCCGTCTTTTCGCCGGTACCACCTCAGCCTCCTGGGCTTATTGTGGATATTGGTCGATGGTTAGTCTGGACACGGATTGAAATTACAGTATTTTCATGACAAACATTTTAATCTAATAAAAATTAATGGTCTCTATTTATGCATAAAATTGTTTAGTAGGAAATCAGGATAGGAATAAAAAACTTGCTGCTAAATATTTTGATCTATTGAAAAGAAAACTATACATTTTCAAAATAGATAGGTACCATACATTTATAAAATGAAAACCATACATTGTTAAAATTAAACAAACCTACATGATCTAAAACGTAACCAACAATGGTATCCACAACATAGTTGTCTATCCTTAAGTGTGCTCATTAATGGTTTCCCCATAGTAGTTTTTTGGAGTTCTTGGAGTAGATCTGAGAGGTTTGATTGAGAAATGTGTATGTTTGAGATACATTTCGCTTGCTTGTACTCCTACCCAGTTGAATATAATTGTCATTTATTTCCTCACCTTCAAAGATATCTCACAATTCTTGTAATCGCCATGAGTTCAACAATTCATTCATTCTATTATTAAACTTATTTTTGTCCAGAGCACTTTAACCACATACTTCACATAAACAAAATAATTAGTAAAATTGCAAAAACTGATCCAATTTCACATGCAGACTGACGCCAAACGTATACAGGTGGTGACCATTACTGAATAATAGGGAAGGGTGGGGCGAGAATTATTTGTTTCCATTGCCACATAATTTGTAGGCTAATGTGATTTCTCACAGGTGAAGAAATATGTGATTTGTAGTAAATACTTTTTTTTTCTCGTAACAATAAATGTACAATTACCTATAGGTACTGAAATGCTTATTTTTTCGGTATAGAGTAGATCTTATTTGAGGCTATTAATCTATAGGCTTATTTAAAAAATGTAAATTTTTGTCAAAACTTTCAAATGATTTACTACGAATACTTAATTTGTTGTTTTAAAGTGATTTTAGGTTTTTTCTGGATAATGAAAGCCCAAATAGCATTGTTATATATTCTCATAACAAAATATTATATTGTGCTTCGTAGACTTTTCTGTAGAAGTTTCTGTAGAACAATTGTATGAAGGTGTGCATAAAGGAGAACCAATTTTTTTACCTTAATGAAATTACACTCGAATAAATCATTTTTTTATATCAAAATTTCCCAATATTTTCACGTTAATATGGCTTCTTAATATTGAATAAGCAATGTTAGTATTAAACAAAGGGGGGTCAAACTAATCAGTTTGTTTGTCTATAAATAACTTCTCTCGGTGTAGTAGATCCAAATACTTGTCACCATTCAAGTTTCCGTCAGTAAAAAATGGGCCTATAAGCCTATTTTCGACAATTCCCATCCAAACATTTAACCTTTGTGGATGCTAGGTATGCGCCTCATGAATCCAATGAGGATTATCAATTGACCAATACCTTGAGTTATGGCGATTGACTGTTCCATTTAAACAAAAAGTTGCCTCATCGAAAACACTATGTTACAAGCAAAATTTCCGTCGACACTACAGATGTCCATTAGCCGTTCGCAAAATTCAAGCCGTCGATCAAAATCATCGTCTGACAATTCTTGAACCAACCGTACCTCAGACGGATGATACTTTCCACTTTTCAATATCTTTCCTACAGAACTTCGACTGATACCATGGTTTAGTGCCAAATTTGTGGTGGAAGCTTGGGATGATTCTTCTAAATCGATTGCAATATTTTGTTTAACAGTTTCGTTCGTTGCAGTCCGCGGTCTTCCAGGTTTTAGCAAATTTTTCATCATCCCAGTTGTATCAAAACGTTGTAATGTTTTAGATACTGTTGAGCGTGTTATAAGATTTTTCCCCGGATGCAAATTATTAAAAATATGACACACTTCTTCATGAGTAATCGATCATCATTAAAATTTCAATATGCTTTTTTTCACTTAATTGAATCATTCTAAATTGTAAAATTTATTTCCTTCAATTAGAATTTCACACATGGAGAACAAAAGACGTACCAAACAGTACTTATTACTATGCATACAAGCCACATCGATTAGCTTTTCCCTCTAATGCAAAAAACTCGAAGTAGGTTAATTAAACTGCTACATTTCTAGTTTTTACAATTTTTTCACACTAAACTAAGTACGTATGAATTCAAAATAACAAGCTCTTCTAAAATCTGTAGGAATATATAGGGTGTCCCATTTAAATTAAATAAGTTGATGGCATTTCCGGTTAAGCCGGAAGTATATTATTAACAAAAAAATGCATCAGTGCATCAGATGCATTCTGTTTCATTGCACTTACCTGCAAATTCTCATAAATATCGTTCTTTTCACTCAAAAGATATTCACTTGGTTCCATACTTTATCCCAGCCCTGTATACACATATATGATGGGTTGACCTTGAAGAGGGGAAGTCAATAAAATCGAACAATATCACACAAGTATAATAATTAGGATTACAGGAAATTTATATTCAAACATAAAATACTAACTGCTTATATGTAAAAAAAATTAAATATTTCATTCACTTTACTATTCTTTATCAAATACCTAATTTTTCAAACTGCATATTAATTGTTCAAGAGAAACTACCTCTCTTTTCAGCCGTCTGAAGCTTTCGTTCAATACTCCAATTATTTTCTTGGAAGAGCTTTCTTTTCAGTTTGTTTTCACTAGGATAGTCAGTAATTTGGATTATTGACTGCCTTGAGGAAGTGGAAGGACATGGTTTTGTAATTTGCATATATTTTTGGGTCAAAGTGTTTTTAGCAAACGCTATCATTTTCAGTAGCTTCCCAATCCTTAATTTCGCAGTTACTATCCATAATTTGCAGTTTCCACGCCTGTTAGAAAGCTGTAACAGAAAATAAAATAGTCTATAAAGTAATCGCTTTGTTTGGCCACATATTGAATGCCACTTAAAGTGTGTAGCACGACTTAAGTGCAAAATAAGGCAAAGTTCGGTATCCATATGCTTTTCTAGTCTAAGGTTGTTAATATCGAGCTATAAAAAGCCAAAGCCCTTCCAGTTATCTCATCTTTATAATAGGCATATTGCACGCGTCGCTTTTCAAATTCCAACTAAGTTAAAATGATTGAACCTCCCTCTTCAATAAAAGCAGCATTGTCCTTCTCCAAGAAAAGCAGCATTGCCACATCTAAAAAGGACTCTGAATATTCATTAGTAAAAAACCATCAGTTATTAGTATTTGAAGTAAACGATACAGCTGGGGGTTATACATATTTAACTGACAAAATTTACGCTATAATCAATCATTACGTTTTTTAAATGGTTAACCCTAAAAACTGGTATAGTCAAATGCGAGTGCTTTTTTTTCTCAAAGGGAGCCGTCCCTCAGCCTCCTGGGCTTATTGTGGATACTCCTAGTGTTCTGACTACAACCTATTCAGCCAATCCGTTCCCTGTATTAGCTCATACAGGTTCTTTGCTGGTTGGTTGTAGAAGTCTTCTGGAGTCATTTGGATTCTGCCATACAGTTTCTGCCTTCTGTGGTCCAGCGACTCACAGTTGCATAGTATACGCAGAGCTGTTTCGGTATCCTTTTTGCATCTTCTACCTGTAAGATCTCCGTTATACCTGCAGCCCTATTTTGTGCAGGTGCTCCCTTGTGTGAAAGTGTCCCGTAAGTATACCCGTTATGGTGCGTAGTTTGTTCCTGCTCATTGAAAGCAGTTCTTTCGCTACTTTTTCTGATAGTTCTTTCATGAATTTCTTCCCATGTATTTGCCTGGGCGTATTCTTCCAGTGTTTATTGTGTTGTTCTTTCACCCACCCTTTCAACCATGACATCGTTAAGCATCTGGGGATGCCCACAGCAGGTTCGGGTCCTGTCATCAAAGTTGACGATCCTACTCTTGCGAGTTCGTCAGCTTTTTCATTGCCATCGATTTCTTTGTGACCTGGGACCCACTTCAGTGCTACACTGTTCCGAGTCGCCAGTCTTCTAAGTTCTTCGCCGCATTCCCAAATTGAGTGTTTGTTTAGTAATCATACAAATAATAGTCACTTAAAATATATTTAACTTTAACAACTTTGTCGAATTTTCACATTCAATATTATAACAATTAATATCATCGAGGTTTACAAAGAGATGTTAAACACTTGAACCTTATATGAATACTGTCTTTTCCTTTTTATTTTTTATTTTTGGGTTCAAGGAATTTTGGCCTTCTTGAAAGGGATAGGAACCACAGTGGCCCAGACCACAGTCGACCAAACAAATGAATACATTTCACTCCTTAACAGTGTTCTAGTCTACTATTTCTTTATACTCGAATTGAACTCGTCCGTAAAAAACATATTCTTATTGAACTCTGGGTATATTTTTTAACGTTTGTTGTTGAGTCACCATTTAACTGATATTACTTTGAATTTATATTGTGATATATTTGGCAACGTTGAAAAACGCTTTGTTCCATTTTCAGATTTCAATCAAGATGGTAAGAACGACAATATCACTTTCATGGTGAAAAGGATCAAAGTTCATACGCTTGACGCACTGAAGGACCCTCTCTACAGGTTCCCGAACAATTATGGAGTTGAGAAGTTCTTAGAGCTTTTTTCAGGTAAGTGCTTTTATTCATATGAGTGCAGAAAAAAAAATCACTTCCCGTTATTTTATTATCATGCATTTTATTTGGTTTCAAATACAATATCAGTTAAAATATAATAATTTAAGCAATAAAATAAATTTAATTAACATCAATTACGCTAGAAATATTATTCAATTGTATAAGTAATAACTCTAGAATCTCGGAATATTTCAAACTACCAGTTTGTAATATGGAAAGAAAATTGAAATGATAAATAATAGACGTTAATGATAATAGTAAAATACTATTGTAACGCACAAAGTTTTTGAGAATCATTTTTCAAAGAATATAGACCGTTCACTAGGGAGCAACAACCACTTCTCGGGCTATGTGCCCCGACAGACATTGAATTACAGTTGAACGGAGTTGGGATATCTACACCATTCTGGTTTGCAAATAGAAGAGACTATACATCACTCCCATTCCCTGTCTTTGTCTTTGTGAGATTACTCACTATTTTAGATAATATGTTCCTTGTGATCATATTCATTGTCGACTTTGCGACGACGCCGAAGGGTCCGACCCAATTGATGAGCCCTGGTTTCATCCGCCAATTCGTTGCTTTTATGACTTTCGTGACCTTGGACTGAGACTACTATGGCTTTGCAGTGGATCCAAGCGACTTAAAGACACCTTTGCAATCCCATACTAGCTTGGAGTTGACCTCTATCCAGTGCATCTTGGTTGTCTATGGAGATGGGAGCTAAATGATGAGTCCATTTTTGTCTTTTAATTTTTCAAACGCCCTGGTGAATCTCAATCACTTCCGCTTGGGAAAATGTTGCGTCCTTGGACAGGTTGATTGAAATAATTTTCCTTTGTTTCCACCCTACAATTCCGGTTCCTCTTAGGAGCCATCCGTATATACCACGTTGCCTCACCAAAATATATGTAATTTTATTATCTTGCAGTACTTAGATGTGAGCTTCTAGAAGCAAAAAACTACCTTAAAGAAGTAATAAGCACTTATTCAACATTAAATGCAATATTTTAAAATGCAGAACCAAGTGCTTTGTGTTTTTGATAGTTTTTTTTTCAAGCAATCATTGAAATATGGAGATGTTGACTAAGGAAAAATCACACATGTTATACCTACATTATACCTACATAAAATATAGTCTGTTGAACTTAAATAACATTCAAAATATATCAAATCGTTACTTGAAATAGATGTGCATAGCTGTATGTATACAGGGTGTCTACAAACTCCTCCGTCAAAAGCAAACTACAGATGCAGCGAGCGAGGATCCTTTGAAGATGAATATTTTGAATCAATTTCTCAAGCAGATCTTGAAAAGACTGCTACTCACAGTTTTGTTCGGGTAGTATTCCAAATAAAATGTCTAAGATTTGCACGCTTATTAAGATTTGTCGAGAGCAACAAGATATTGACATGAGATTTTCGCCAGTTTGATGGTAATTTTGTTCACTTTTTGTATGGCACCTACCTTTTAGTGAACCTGATAAAATGACTCATATTTTAAATCCCATTGATGGCAATTGCCGCCCGCCTATGGCCCGCATATGGATTTTTTATAAATTAGAATATTGTGAAATAATGTTTTCCATCTAAATAAATATAGTAGATTGAAATTGACCTGCATACAAAACTCATAAAATCTGTAATATAATTTTCAATTTAATAATGTACTGTCGATAAAATTTATTATGACACAGTGGACCGCATTATTATAACTGACCGGTTACTTCGTTATATCATGCCAATAATCTGTTGCTATGTTGCCAGCTACTCAAAATGTTCTCAAATATAGTAGCATACCTACATAAAGTGGTTTCAATGAAATTTCCTTTTTCCAATCAATTTTAAGCGTTTCAATATTCACTAATACACTTATATTATTACGTTCACCTTGGAAAGGATTTCCAAACTCACGCACTGAACAGTTCACTGAAACATTTTGTATAGTGAAACTTACAATTTTAAAAAATATATCTGGCAGCATTGCTTTATTTTAATCTCATGACACTCACTTTAAAAAAACTATAATTGGAACATGATCTGTTTTTCTTTATTGAGACACCCGGTACATTAATAAATTAGATTCACAATTCAAGTGAGTTACATTAATACATTGAGTGAACCTGTGAATAAATTGAACGTATTTGGATAAGACAATTTGAGCAAAATTTACTCTGTCCATTCGTATGTGTCGATAGTAATGATACTTTTTATTAGTATTTCCAGAATCAAAATAATCAAACTGAATATTATCATTGCGATGTATAGATATATTAGTCCGTCGATGTTGTTGTATGTCACTTGGTTCCATTGATTGGTTGAACTTTTAGGAATTCGTTGAATTCGTTTTGCTTTGAGATAAAGAAGTATACCAGAACTTCTCATTTTCGTTAACCTGAAAAAATTATTATTAAGAAACTGGAGAAGATCATTGGGAATTGAAATTTTGCATGGTTCACATCTCATATGAATGCGAAATATTGTAGCACGGGGCATAAGCCGAGTGTGTAAAATTACTGTCACATGGGTAATGTATAGTACTTTTTCCTACGACCACGTTTGTAATCATCATCTAGCATATCAGTTAACAAAATGTTGCAATTAAAGTCAACATAGTTGGTTAATTTCAAAAAGTAACAATAACTATTATTAGTAACAAAAATTCACGTAGGTATAGGTAGATTATAGAATGAAGATTCCGTTGTGTGCAGATTTTGAAAGAGAAATTATTTTGGTTGACCAACGAAGCCATGGAAAAAAGTGAAAAACGAGATTGTCAGATGCCAAAAATTATTTAGATCGTTTTTTCAAGGATTCGTATAGGAAATGAAGAAGCAGATGAACTAGCAAAGAGGGGGGCCGAAATACAGAACCCTTTTGCGAAATCAGCCCCAATGTAATATTGGAAGGAATAGGTAAAGCCGAGGAGATCGGACCATTGGAAAGATATAGTAGGTCTTATACAATCAAAGACTCTTCAGGGTGACTACAAAATATCGAGATTAAATGAATGCATAAGTCAACGTAAAACTGCGCTAAGAGTTTTAACAGGGACCCTGTCGGGACATTTTCGCCTGAATGGGCACCTGAAAAAGCTTAAAATGGTGGAGGCAGAAGAATGTAAATTTTGTGGCATGGAAAAAGAAGCATCCATTCACATACTCTCCAACTGCACAGCACATCAGAATCCTAGAGCACAGCACCTGGGAGATTACTGGATAGAAGAGGAACATTTTTCTTAGTTGAAGCCTGCAGATATCCTAAAATTCCTTCGGGAAATAGGACTAAATGAGCTACTAGTTTCTGAGACTCACCTCAGAAACTAAGTAGAAGTAGGGGGGCACAATAGTGAATGTAACCCCAAAACACATACATACATACAAGGATTCGTATGGCTTATTTCCCAACTATCTCTAATAAGACATTGTTAGAGTGGTCCATAATTTTATTTTGTTATGGTGACTTAAAGTTTTATAAATTAGTAACTCGCGCATTCGTCTCAATTTTAAAAATTTCAAGGTTTCGGAAAAATATATAAAGATCAGACAAAACCCTCAATTCCACCCAAAAAGCACACGAGATGACTGAATAATGCTCAAATTCACTCTAATATACTTAAAAACTAAAGTTAGCTTGCAATTGGACTATTTTGCATTCTATTCCACTCAAATACAGACAAAAACGCAAAAGAACGCTGAAAACAGTATAAAACGATCGAAAACACAAAAAGCATAAAAATATTGAAAACAACTGATTTCCCTATGATTTTGTCCACTACTGTCTATCAATATTGAGCAAACATCATTTATTTCAACACCTCATTTTATGCTTGAATCTATATTCACCTTCCAGGCTCAGGTATAGCATAAACTAAGAGTAAACAGAAGTTATCGAAAAATATACATGATATTGTACTGTAATGTAGGTATACAAAAGTTGAATATAAACAAAAATAAGATTTTGTTTGGGAACTTATATTATTATAACAAGAAAAAAACAAGAATAAATGTTGTTCATCAAACTGAATTGGAAGTAAAGATAACAATCAACTTGGTAGGAATATGTTAAAATTAAAACAATAAACACAAGTATAAAAAAGTGGTGATTCGTATTAAAGTAATGAATATATAATATACAGTATGCGAAAAAGTTTAATCGCTTATACGATTTACACAAGTACGACAAGGATAATATGAGAAAAACTACTTGAAAGAGAGAGAGAGAAGAATGATTGTGGGCAGTTACGATGGGCGTATTTAGTTCAAAAGGCTGGAAGAATGTTCATCGAACCCCTATTTTAACCGCTGTTGCCAGAAGCGCAGATTAATTATTATTATTATCCTTGTCGTACTTGTGTAAATCGTATAAGATAAGCGATTAAACTTTTTCGCATACTGTATATCCATACAAACACAAAACATACACACTTCTCTTAGTAGAAAAACAAGCTATAGCAAAGTATTGATTGAGGTAGTGATACGTACATTGTCGATATGTTCCTAGTTTCATGTACATTTTTGCTTGCCAAAAATACATTCCCTCTTTCAAAGTAGTGTTGTTTAAAAGAAGTTATTTGGCATGGTATTAATTTTGATTCTCGTTGCATAAAAGCATCGAAAACAATTCTGCTTTCCAATATTATAACATTTTGCTTGCAAATTATCCTGGCTATGTTACTTTGATTCACTATGTCCAAGCAATTGGGATTGTTCACGATATTACTCCATGCTGGAAGTAGGGTAATTCCATCATGCTATAAATTAAAAAGGAGTGAATAGAAAATTTATTGATGAGAACTTTTAACATAAAAAAATACGCTTTATCTATATATTTTTCCAAATGCCTCCTCCCACTTTACAGCACTTTACTACTTAATTATATAACTTATATACAGGATGGATCGGATATAATTGACCTACAAAGATCTGTAAAGTTTATCTGAAGCCGTGAAAGGAATGCTGTCGAAATTATTCGAAATTGCCACGTTTAACTATGAAAAAGCTGAAGTGCTAAGTATGTAGTGATAATAATTAGAAAAGGGACTTTTCATTATTAACAATATTAACAATATGATTGAACGTTAATTCTATGATGTGCTTGTTTCCTTGGATTTTTTATATTAACATTATTTTTTCGATTTATGAATATTAAAAGATGAACACTTTTTCAAATTTGTTACGGGCTTCTCGACAGCGTTGTACGAAAACCATAATTACCACACCCTCCGAATCACATAATTGGGGATTTTTTTCAAAAGCTGACTTTTTATTGGCAAGCACGTGCGAGTGTTCTTTCCTCTCACTTTGTCAATTGACCGATATTGATTTATCCAGTGGCGTTGGTATTGCCAGTGGCAATTGTATTTTCAGTTTTACTCGGTACCGTACGCCATTTGCACGTTTATGTCAGATAGGCGCTATGTTTCCTCGCCTCTCACCGATGCCCCGTAGTTTCAGATATTGCCAAACTGAACAATATCGATTAATTGGATCCGCTAGTTCCGGAGATATTCGACAAAATCCGAATGGCCATTTTTGAAATGTACCGTTGTTATTGAAAAAGATAGGAACTAATTACGCTTCTTCTTCTTTGTGGAGTCACCATCAACTTTATTTTTCTAATTTCAAATGACTCAAGAATTGCACCCCTCCACTTATTCACCCACTCGGTTCGATCAAAAATCCATTTTCCTATGTGACTAGATTGAATTAAATTAGAATTGGAATTGCTCTTTGTCCTATCTCACTGCGATCTTCGCAGATTCATTGTGGTCCCCCCTTATATTTAGAGCTTGATACCTAGCTTTATTCTTTTTATCAGACTTATAAGCCTTGATACCGCCTGCCTTTTGTAGCTCTCTGTCCTCGGTTTTTCTTCTCGGAGTGAATGGAACCGAACCCTTGCTAGGCCTTCGCGCTCACAGAGTATGTGCTTCGCAGTTTCGTCTTTTTCATGACAGAATCTGCATAGGCTGTCATCTGCTTGGCCAATTGTGAGCATATGTTTACGCAGCCGCAGCATTCCCACAATAATCTTCGTCGTTTCTTGTCTTTGACATAGTAGGTCGTGTGACAGTTTGGCCGAAGTGCTTACAAGGAACAATGTAGCGTGCCTTTGTACTGGGGTTTCATACCACCAGCGCAACGCCTGGCTGTTTATCCATTTTTGGATGCTCTCTTTACTAGGGCATTTAGCAATTCCACAGGAAGGCTCTGGCTCCCTGCTTGGCTAATTCATTGCCTTTCATTCCTTGGTGACCTGGTACCCAGGCTAGGGTCACTCTAATATGACTACCTAGTATGTTGAGGGCCTTGCGACACTCACACATCATCTATGTGACTAAGTACCTACATATTATTGGAATACTCACCGTGAAACTTGAATAAACAAAACTATCATTTCGCATACAAAGGGATAAGTAATTTTTCTCTGCTATATTTTTTAAAGATGTGAAAGGATATTGTTTTTTATGTATGGTCATTTTCGAATAAATCACAGCTGTCATTGATGAATACAATATTAGTCCAAGTATTAGAGCTACGTATATTTGAATTCTCATGGCATTACTTCTAAAACCCAAATCGTAACCTGAAACAAAAAAGATTTCGCTAAAAGAAATCAGTTTTTCTGATAAGTTGGCTTAGCTACCGATTAAACTAGCATGGAGTTGAGCCGTCCCTATCATTTAATTTGCTAACTGGAATCCATTTTGTAAGTTTTGCGACTATGAGAGTAGATACAATGTTCAGCCAATAATCTGTCTTCAATTTTGCATTGCAAACAAAATTTCATGCGCAGAAGAAACCCGCGAATCATTTCGTATCATTTAAGCCATTTTGAAAATGTGTTAGAGATTAACATTATGCATATTAAAATTTAATATTTTCATTTAAATAATTTAATAATTAAATTTAATATAGCTCCCTACTAAGACTTACTTTTTTGCTCAATTGGAGAAAATATTCGACGGGCAAGAAAATGATTCAGGTAATATTCCAGTAAATAAAGGAAAAAAGTTAACATTAATGACGCCCTGTTTTCATCTTCCGGTTGGAAGTTGCATTTGGTACATCATTAAACATGAGACAAAGCTCTGCATGAAAACGCGTGCGAGGGTAGAGAAAATGGCCCCAAAAGACCAGGAAAATAGGTTTTCAGCCAATATCTCCTAAAATGTGGCAGCTAGAGATTTTCGGTTCAGATAAAAATTAAAGTTCAGTTAATTTTCTACAAAAATGGTCCTCATGATTTTTCTATAAAATTTGACCGGTTTCGAGAAAAACGGCACCAAGCGCACCTCGAATAATGAGCTTCTGTGCTGTATGCCGGAGAGCACAGTCCGTGTATTTACACATCAGCGGGGGGACAAATTATTCAATAACTTTGTGAAAAATGCATATTTTCTCATGATTCAAAATTCATCTGAAAGAGGAATTCTGCTGCTATCATACCCTGTGAATTGAGTCACGCTTGACTCTTTTGGCCATATCGGAACACGGGTCAAACTTTCTGCTCCCGGGCAATTTTGACCTCGCCAGGAATTTCTTCCTATTTTTTTTTGCATTGCACTAACTTACTCAAAATTTTCTTGATTATGGGTCCTCATAAGGTCCTTTGTCATCCCTGGAATTTGTATACCCTATTTTTTTTAATTTTCATTTAATCGTTGTTTATTGAATCCCAAATTTTTGCTGTTTTTGGATCGCTGGGAAATTTTGTGAACAACCATCAATTAAAAATTTATACATGATCCGATTGGTCTCTATGATACATTATTTAAAAGCTAAGAATGTCTACCTTCCGATTGTGCAATTACTTTTTTTGACGAAGTCGTCCATTTTTCAATAAAATTAGAAAACGCGGGCTCAAGGAAAAAACGCACTTTTTTGGTGGTTTTTTTCTCCCTGTTCTTTATTTTTAACATTTTAACACCTTAACCAGTGTAATGGGGGAATTCCCACCTTTCCATCGATGTATATGAGTCATACCTTTGATACCCCGGGGAAAAACCAGTATATCTAAATGTATACGCTATAATTTATTACTTTCGTTCCTCCGTCGTTCGCCGCGCGTGTGCTCTATGTGGCGCTCGTGTCGTCTGCTCATCTATTTGTGGTTCGTGTGAGTCACTCCAGTGTTCGAATTATAAAGACAGCGATAATATGTTATCCCAAGAGGTAGAATTAGAGGAAACTGTAGACTTAGAAGAAGTTGTTGACGAGGTAGAGCTAGAGGGAGCTCTTGACCCAGGAGAAGTTCTTGACCAAGAATCAGATGATGACTGGTGACGAACAGATTTATGTCATGATTGCAATGTATTTCTATATACTTTTTTCATCAATTCACGGACAATTAACCCGCGAGTCTCTTGTACTTTTGTTAAAAATTTTCTATGTAATATTTTAGTCTATAATGTATTATTCTTGTATCATTATATTGGGTTCTCCCGTTGATAAATAAATAAATAAATAGAAAAATGTATATTTTTTTATAATAAATGAAACATGGGGAACGTTTATAACTCGTTATTCCAAAAACCTCAATTAGTCTGGTTGCAAAAAAATTTGCAAAAATTTGCGGAGAATCTGCAAGAAATTGTTGCTGATGGGTAAATATTCTTCACTCTTGAGGCATTTTCAGTTTTCCTAACCAAAAGCCTAATGAACTTCAGTTTTTTGCCACATGTGCAAAGCTGATTGTTGCTAGATTCAGGTCCACTGGTAAGGTCCATCTCGCTAGAATTAATCTTATAGCCCGTTTCCCTAATAAGTATATCTTGAGGCCTCATCTGAGAGGAAAACAATACCCTCGGAAACATAAATATCCATCAAAAGTGTCTGGTTACAGAGTTTCTCATTTATGGCACCGAGGATTTTCCCAATCTGTAAAATGAGGTGGCGCCATCTACAATTGGTTCCCACAATCCAAAACATTGAAAATAATGGATTTCCAACACCCTCCAGCTCAAATTTTGTACAAAACTTGCATAATTCACAAGTTTCAAAATTTCCGGTATTTCAACCCGATTTTTTTGCAGAAAATAATAATGTTGCGAAAACAATCATCAGGACCATTTTTGTAGAAAATGACCTGAACTTCAATTTTTACCTGAACCGAAAATCTCTAGCTGCCACATTTCAGGAGATATTGGCTGAAAACATATTTTCCTGGTCTTTTGGGGCCATTTTCTCCGCCCTCGCACGCGTTTTCATGCAGAACTTTGTCTCATGTTTAATGATGTACCAAATGCAACTTCCAACCGGAAGATGAAAACAGGGCGTCGTCATTAATGTTAACTTTGCCTTTTTTTCCTCCTTCATTTACTGGACTATAACTCAAAATAGAATTAAGCTTATGAACCGCCTGAAGTTTGCAGTCAATATTTTGAATCCTTCTACCTTTTTACGTCAGGGAAAAGTTACAGCTTGAAATATACTTAAAAACTCTTTTGAAGTAGGTATGGTTATTCAAGTTAGTGATACATCTCCTTTGTATCGTGAATAAAGTTCGTGAAAGGAGAAGCTAATTAGTTTCAAAACTCGTAGTAGCTATATGTAGGTACAGTTCATACTACCGGTAAGAAGATTCTGAGTTATTCACATTTATGGAGTGGGACGACATGTTTGAAATTGAACCAGAGGTCGAGATTTCACAAAGTGGAATGGAATATTGTCTGTATAGCGTCAAGAATTTCAATGCAGTTACTAGTTTTCAGATTTCATGGAACCTTGGCATTTGCCAATATTTCTTTACCGTTTCTGCAGCTTCCACAGACATTTGAATAAATGCTTCTCCATTGTACTGAAAACTTTATCTCAACAAGCCTATTTAGGGTACCGAAAATGAGCGATCGCACAGGAAAGGTCAAAACGGGTCGCTGGCATATTATATTATGAGTTTTAAGAAAATTGTCAGAATTTTGAAATTTCACTACCACATCTAACTTTCATTCAATATTTTTGAATAACTAGATTAACTCATATTTATTTAGGTATTGAATCATATCTGCGGTGAGTAATTTATTTTGGGGCACTGGAAGCCAGATCTATTGTACCCGTCCTCCAGAAATGCGGTTTGAGATTCACATTTGAAATAAAAATGCGAGAATTATACAAACCAATTTTTTCCGAAAATAAGATTTTGCCAATATATGAATTTTTTATGGTGAAAACAGTATGTGTTTGCTTCATAAATATGGAGAAAAGTTGATAAACATCAACGGAAAAACGAAAAAATCAACTCTCCCTCTCGTTTTCTGTTTCATCTCCGACAATCCGTTTTTCTAAACGTGAACAAATTTAAAACCATTTAATACGTTCGACAATTTGTTGTTAGATGATACAACATCATCTTTTGAATGCTTCTGGTCTTTGGTTTCAATTGAAACTGCGTCGAAGATTACACTAAGTGAACACGCTCATCTTGCTGGCGCTAATGAACATGTGAATTTAAATACTGACTGAAGGTCCGCATTTTTCACAAATGAGTTCCTTTAGTGCCCAGAATTACGAGTATAAACAATATTATACAACACTAAAAATAGTTATCGCCGAATTGTTATAGGAGAGACCTTTAAAGTAGTGGAACAATATACAGGTTGACTCATTAACATTTCTAACAATGATACCATGTGACCCGAAACGTGACATTGTAGCAAAGTAGCTGATTGCTTAAAATGTGTAATACTACCTACGGTTCATAACGAGGTTTATAACTACCAGATTTCAATATTGTAGTTCAAATAGTTTTCGAGATATATACTGTCCAAAACCTCGTGGGACACCCTGTAAATTTGATTTATGCTTCGGATTTTGATGATATCCCGCATTTGGGACTGCCCCCTCTATCACCCAACTTAAATCCCATCGAGCATGCTCAGAAACAGCTAGAAAGAACGACCATCGCTGACTCTCCAAGAACTTTGACAACTTTAATCTCAACTTTGGAGACAAATCGATCAATGCTACTTCAACGATCTCATTGGAAGTGAACAAAGGCCTTAATTGGCTTCACCTAATTGATATAAGAGGAAACCAACCAACATCTGTGTAGCAGATTATTTATTTTAATAATAATATAATAATACTTTTATTGCTCTTAAAACAAAATAGTTTACAGCAAGAAATCTGAGTAGCAAAAAAAAAAGAAAAACAATTATTACCTAGTATACAACAAATAAAGGTGAAGAGAGATAAAAAAAACGAAGGATATTAAACAAAACAAATTGAAACCAATATAAAGCTTAATTATTCGTTAATGATAAATGATCTCAATTCTAATATATTCCAAATGTAACTGGAGATAATTTTAGCATTCAATGTGTTTAAATTATCAAGGGCATTAATAAAGAAATCCAGGCTCAAGTAACAGTCAAGCTTCGGTTTCATAGTCGTATATATTGGACAGTCAAATAGTAAATGGGATAAGGTTTCATTTACTAAGTGATTGCAGGCAGTACATACCTGATTTGGATCAACTGTGTACGACATCGCTCTGTACGTGAAACGTAACCTGTGTTTATTACTCAGTCGTAGCTGGGCAATTGTACGGGTGATCTGTATGGGTAATTTTAACAATAAATAATTACTTGGCTGCTCAGTTATAGTGAATGATGAATATAAAGACAAAAGGAAACAACGCTGCATCAGTAAAATATCATCAGCATGCAATTTTGCATAATACTTTTTAAATATAATTTTTTTATTTTTTTCCAACAAATTACTATTCAAATTATCCCATATTTCAAGAGAGTCGGTTATAATGGAGAGTTGTTTGACTTGTGCCAACCAATTAAACTTCGAATTGCCCGATTCATTCATAAGTTGGAGTTGACGTTTGAAACATAGAAAGGGAAGGCGTCTTTCATTCATAGCTAATATTTTGCACAACCAGCTATACGTCATTTTGAATATATTATATGCAAACTTTACACGTCCAGTCTTCAGTCTCATGACATAATCGGGAGTATTGGTTTGAACTTGCAGGACTCGTTTAAAGAAATAAATTTGAACTTTTTCCACGATGTCAACGTACCTCAGACCCCATACTGGTATACAACTAGATAGTGTGCTAAGTGCCAGCGATTCAAACATTTTTATTCTGGGATACCAAGTATCAATTTTTGCAGCTTTAGCCATAATTGGCAAAACGGCCGCAACTGCATGCTTGCCTTTTTCGGTAGAAACAGAAGCCATCTCCCTAAACAGACAAGATGATGTGAGCGTGACACCTAAGTACACATATTTGTTAGTGAAAGTTACTTCAGATTCATTGAAAAAATATTTGAACTTACTGTCGTGAAAACCACTTCTTGAGAATGACATTATTTTAGTTTTTTGGGTATTGATGGATAATTTGTTCAGAGCTGTGTAGGTTTCCAAATATTTAAGTTTCCTTGATACGTCAATTTCTGAATTGGCAAGTATGACGAGATCATCCGCATATAGCAAACACAAAATGTCATTATTGCCGTCAATGTTTATTCCCTGAGCTCCCTGTCCATAAAAATGTTTTTCAATATCCGCGATAAACAAAGAAAAGAGCAGGGGGCTCAAAGATTCGCCTTGTAGGACACCAGTTGTCACTTCAAAATGTTTAGAGAGTCCATCGGACGCTTTGACTCTGACAGTTGCAGATGAATATAATTTTTTCAAGAGCTGTATAATCTTTCCAGACACCCCTGAATTGAACAATTTTTCCCACAATAGTTTGTGGTCGACAGAATCGAAGGCACGGGTAAAATCGACGAACATTGCAAATAACTTGCGCCTCCGAAGCCTTATATGCGAATGAATAGCAGAGGAAAGAACATAAACGTTGTCTATACAACCACGACCTGAACGAAAACCTGACTGACATTCAGGTAATATTTCATATTCCTCCGACCAGGAAGTTAATCTATTGAGAATTAATTGTGTGAATATTTTAGCCAAGCAATTAACTAGTGATAGCCCTCTATAGTTTGAAGGATCTTCCGAATCACCATCTTTATGTAACATAGTCAGTAATATTTCGGACCAATTTTTCGGGATAACACAAGAATTGAAAATATTGTTATAAAGAGAAGTCAAATATAGTATCCAATTGGAGGGAAGATTTTTTATAAACTCATATGTGATAGAGTCAGAGCCTGGCGCTTTATTGTTTTTGCATTTGTTTAGTACTGCGTATATTTCGTCAGATGTAAAATATAGCGTGTAATAACAAAAATTATATTTGAATTTAATGACTGACGATTGAACTCATTTCACATTTATGATTTTAATTGGATTTTTCAATTACTAGTGACATTGATAAACCGATATCATCAGGTTGTCATAATTTCAAATGTACCGGTATAAACAACGAATAAAGTGAAACTATATCATTTCAGTATTACCCTGTAGCAGCTTTTATCTCTGAACCAACTTGTACATGGTTTACCTAAACATACGCCTCGACATACACTCAGCATATTAATGCTTCCTTTGACACAACATAATACACATTCATAGAACATGTATTATATAGGGCTATTTTGTTTGATTTATGGATGTGTAGTCACAACCAGAAGGTCGACAATCTTCAGAAATGAGAAAGCAAATGTCACGCATTACGCCCACGCATTACGTAAATTATACAGTGCCGCATTTTATAATACCAGGTCTCCCAGAAAATTCTACAAATATACAGGGTGTCCCGTAGATAAGTACCGTAAATTGAAGGCATGATAGTTCGTTGAGGAATATTTAAAATACCCAAATGCAACTTTTTTTTTAAACCTTCTTAGTTTATGGTTTTAAATGAAACTAACTGTTTCTAAATGACTCCACAATATATTTGTAAAAATATGTAAATTGCAAGTAAATTGACAATTGTTTCGATATAAATATCATCGAAGTGAGGGTTTATACAGTTAACCTTCTTAGTTTGTGAGATACATGCTGTTGAAAGGTGTAGAGGAAATACAGATTTTATTTCTTATCTTCTCGGGTGATGAAAGTACAAATTTGAAACTTTTTGTAGGTTATTGTCTTTTCAAAACACATCGACTGTATCAATTATGTCAAATTCTAATAAGCCAGTGGCGTGGCACGAGGATTTCATTAAATTTTATTGTATCATATTTTTGAATTACTCTGTTTTGAGATCTAAGGACTTTTGTGTGCAATTCTTCATTAAATTTTGTACATAAAACGTACTCTTTGTTAAGCTCGATGAAACACTCCATTTTCAATATTTTTAACTTTTTATTGCAGTATGTTGTAATGTTTGAATAAAAAATTTGTACACTAGTCGTGAATATTTTCTTAACACTTCATCATCATCTCATCTCTCCTTAAATAATTATGAATTACAAACCGATAAAAAACGTTTGTGTTTGAATTATTTGTAAGTGATCTTCAAGTAGGTACTACAAATTTATTCAGGAAAAAATCTTTAAAAAGTGTCTTACTTTAATGAAAGGTGAAAAATATTGAGAATTGAGTGTTCTATCTAGTTCAACAAAAAGTAACTTTTAGTGAGGAAATTCAAAAATGAATTGCATACAAAAGTCTTTAGGTTCCAAAAAGATGGTACAATAGAAGTTTACGAACGCCACTGGCTCATTAGAATTTGACATAATTAATACCGTTGTTGTTGTTGTTGTATGTGTTTTGGAGAGATAATCCCCTGAGGAGAAATGAAATGAAATGTGTATTTCTTCTGTACCTTTTAACAGCCTGTATCTCACAAACTGAGAGGGTTAGAGAAAAGTTGCATTTGGGTATTTTAAATATTAACGATCTATCATGCCTGTACAGTACTTATTCACGGGACACCCTGTATAAGACTATGCTAGATAAGAATATGTGTAAAGGGCTACTCAACTTTATCAATTTTTTGTGGTCAATGGTCGCGTTCATCACAACGTAGCGCTACCGAAGCGATCATCAATTTCCTGCTGAACGCGTGTTTTGTTAACTGGACCACGATTCACGAACTGATGAACGATCACATCACGTGAAAACTTGACAGTTTCGTATTTTCGATGCAAGGATCTTTCACATTACTCTTCACTTGATGAACAGCAAGCGATGTGTGATGTGAAAGGAACTGGTGAAACATGCGCATGTGTCTTATAATGTGACAAAAACTTGGATCTTATTTTTTTGGGGTTAGGTTATTGCTTCTTATTTTTTAAAAATTAACATTCGGCGTTTGCTTAGTAAACTGTCAAAATACAGTAAATTTTACTTTCATCGGATGAGGACACTGACTGCAGGAGAATACGTTTTTTTTGTCAAAACATGAAGGGACCGTTCACATCACACGTTCATATCAGTATTCACTTCACTTATTCTAGAATACTGGTCCTGATCAGATGTGGTATCAGTCGCCATTTTTTTAATCAGAATCAAAATACGCTACACGCTACCGATTAATGATGCATTAACTGTCATTTATGAGATATGTTGGAAAAATATTATAAATATCTTTGTTTGGAGATATTTTAGTTTGTATTTAAGTGAAAACGAGTGAAAATCTGGAGGAAATTTACTATTTCCTCAATAAATTGTATATTTTGTCAGGAAATTCAACTCTTCATGGTATGCTCCAAAGTGGGGAGTTCAATTTATTGTGATTAAATCCCATTTTTCAATGGTTAGAAGTAATACCTATTTCATAATTGTCGTATATATCAAATAAAATTGAGTTGTTGTTGGTGTATTCATTGACATTCGACATATTATGTCATACGTTCAGCAAAATTACGAACTGATGGATCACTCTAAAAATCGCTACCTGATCAACTTTGTTGGGATGAACGCGACCATTCTAATTTTTCACTCTCCGCTGATCATAACAGTTCCAGAATTGACAAAACCTATTGGTAAAAACGGTTTTATATGACAGAAATATCTTTAAAATAGCTTTTTAGAATAGGTTGAACAACAACTTTAGACGCTCCCTTCAACTGGTCAGTTTTTTATACGCGGTATTTGATAAATTATGTGTTATGCGACTATTTAAACGTTTTTCTCTCCACTGAACTGGCAAACCCCATTACAAACAATTTCTATGTCTGACTCGGTCAGTGTATTGAAAATAAAAATGTGAATAAAGTAACTGACGCTGCTATCATTGTTATTGTTTTTACTTAAAAAACTGGTGGATAATCAATGTCACATAAATATGGTCCAGCTCAAGATTAGCAACATAAACAAGGTGTCCGAAAACTTTTCCGCCAAACGCAAACTAGAGATACAAAAGTTTCTTCTGGGGTAACTAACACCCTTCTGACGCGGTAAAGTCATTTTTTAAAGACTATCGAGGAAAAACTTCAATGAATACATTTTTGTCGAATTCGTCGTGATACTCTGCCTAAAATTATTTAAATGGTTTGTTAATTTCTCGTATAAGTTATTGACTGGTCTAAAGTGATTATTTTTTGTCAGATCACGATGTGGAATGCGGTGAAAGGAGGAAAATGAAACAAGAGTATTGAAGCATGCGCAACCGAGAATATGCTTTACCAAGTTTCTAGCTACTTGGTTTTCGGTACAAGACAAAGCGTAACGCCGAAAATTACAGGCGTCTTGTTTGAAAGACGAACTCCTTGGAAATGGAAACATTGTATGTGGGATGATCGATGGTCCGGAGCTGTCTTGCGGGAAATTTCAAATTATCCTACTTTACAAAATTACATGCAATACAATATTTTTATAGGCGTTGTCAAGATGCTTCGACCGTATAACAAACGGTCTAGGCTGAATGTTTAGGAAAATTACAAAAATATTGAATTTTTTTTTCTTTTTTTTGAGATTACAATTTGATCTAACACAAATAAACGACACTAACACTAGTGTGTAAGCACTGCACTGTACTCTGCTTTACACTGACACTTATATACTAAACTAACTCAAAGGGCTTTGTCCTCTTGAGTCTTCTTGTCTGGTTGGTATTGTCGAGGAGCTGGATGACCTCAACATTCACATGTTCTAGGAGTCGTTGTTCATGACCCTTGGCAATCTTGGTGATCGTCTGGTTAACAGTGTCAATCTCCAAGTCCCGATGGAGGTCACTGTTTCGGAACTACCAAGGAGCTTTGGTGATATCTCTCAGTATTTTGTTCTGAAATCGTTGTATGATCTGGGTGTTGCTTTCTTTGGTACAGCCCCAAAGTTGAATTCCAAGCGGGTTTCAGGATTTGCTTATATATTAGCAATTTATTGTATATAGACAGAATGGAATTTCGTCCCAGTATCCAATACATTTTTCTAAATTTGAGCCTCAATTCTTCTCTTTTCTTTTTGACATGGGGTTTCCAGCGTAGCCCCGCATCTAATGTAATACCCACGTATTTGGCTGTGTTGGCATAAGGTACCTGAGCATTATTGAGTCTAATTGGCACTGATTGTCCTCTTTTGTTAGTGAAATTCATGTGCACCGATTTTGATGCGTTAAGCTTGATTCTCCATCTTTTAGTCCATATTTGAATCTGGTTTATGGTTGTTTGTAATTTGGCTGTAGCTTCGTCATGACTATTTCCGACTGCTAAGATGGCTGTGTCATCAGCGAAAGTGGCTATAGTGTTATGCTCTATGTCAGGGATGTCACTAGTATATAGAAGGTATAGGACTGGTCCTAATACACTTTCCTGTGGTACTCCCGCTCTGATTTCTCTGAGTTCGGAATAAGCTTCTTCCTGTTTTATTCTGAAGGCTCTGTTGGATATGTAAGAAATTAGCAGTTGTGAGTACTGTTTTGGCAGGAGATGTTTCATTTTGTACTCGAGTCCTTCGTGCCATACTTTGTCGAATAATTTTGATATTACAGGTAATAGTGAGATCGGTCGGTAAGATGAAGCTTCTTCAGGTTTTTTGCCTGGTTTAGGGATCATAATCACCTCTGCAACTTTCCACATCCTGGGTACATACTCTAGTCTAAAAGCAGCATTTTTCAGGTGCGTCAGTTCCATTATGGCTTTCTGGGGTAATTGTTCCAGGATTTCTCCAGTTGTCAAGTCAAATCCTGGGGCTTTCTTTGGATTTATATTTTCTCCAATTTCCTCAGCTACTTCTCTTGTTGTGGCACGTCTTATTTTCAATTCTTCTTGGTCATAATTATCTCTTGATATTTCTTCACCTTCGTTTGGTTGAAATATATTTTCTAAGTGATTCGCAAATATTTTGTATGTTATCTCTCGCCCAGCTGCCATCCTCGTTTCTAATTGGTGGGTTCTGCAGGATGGGTCTCTTCAATCTTTCAGTAGCTTTCCACAAGGAATAATCTCTGTTGCTGTCGTTTGTCAGTTCGCAGAGGTAAGCACTGATAGATTCATTTTTAATTTTTTGGATTTCTGTTTTAAGAAGTTTTGTCCGCAGGTGCTCTAGATTGAATTTAAATTGTATCGTTGAAATAAGAGACGCAGCCTCCTGAACGATAGATGTGGTAACTCGCATTTTATCTACTAATTTAGAAGTCAACTTGAAACATTCACCTCAGGGGGTGTCCAAAGTTTTCATGTAATCATCAGACGCGTCAATGACTTGCCATTAGGAGATAATTTAAATAAATTATTGAATAATTATTTGAAGAACTAAAATATACCTACTATACATAGGTATAGTATAGTATTCCACTTAAAAAAATGTATCTAAAACGTTTTCCAAGGCCCCCGGCGTATAAACGTTATTCCGCATCAAAGTACTCGGCGGGCTGGTGCTCACCGTTGACCACAAGGCGTTAAAAGGGGACGGAATTTGCCGGGCGCTGACATTCTTCGCGGCGTAAGCGATACATGCCCAAAGTTTACATGTGCTGGGTCAAAAGCCCGGGTAGAGATCGGCTTACGTCGGCTGTTTATTAAACTCTCAGAAAAGGGATTAGTACAGGGGCTGGCAGGCCGCGATATATTTTGATTTTAAGGAAAACATTTGAAGCGAGGTAATGAGAATATTGATCTCTGTTTGGACGTAATAAGTTCTTATTATTATTGTTTTGATTGTTTTTTT
Source organism: Galerucella tenella (assembly GCA_910591685.1). Taxonomy (NCBI): domain Eukaryota; kingdom Metazoa; phylum Arthropoda; class Insecta; order Coleoptera; family Chrysomelidae; genus Galerucella; species Galerucella tenella. Next base: position 14,099 of record CAJUYH010001527.1, on the reverse strand, counting down.
TGTCTTGATGAAATATAATTAATTGAAACTGAACACTTCTCTAAATTAGCGAATGTTGACTCGTAGGAAATAAGCAATTGATGTTTACGTAGAAACTAACGAAGGATTGAAGAAAGTCCTGACATAATTATATACAGTGGCGATTATTCAGTGGAAAAGGAAATATTTGTGTACATCGTACTTCTCTGGTTATAGAGAAGGACTATATTTAACCACTTTTTCAAGCATCCTGATATGAGTGAATTATTTGCAAGGCATGAATGGTAAATATTACAAGGTAAGAAAATGAGGTGTAAAAATCTTTTGAAATATTTATAATACAACATCCTGTATAATGTACTGATAAATCTTCATCCTACCTTGGTTCATAAGTCCTGAAAAGGCTGCTATTATACATAGTGGTATAGAAACATTGGGCTCCTTATTGTTGATTTTTTTCAATATTTTTCCCGATAACCAAATGGTTATCGACAGTGTTCCAAGCATTAACAATGCTGCCAACCATAAGTTGTGAGAAAAACCTTGTAAGTAAAAAGATGAACCAGCATCTCTTTTCAAACTTCTCAAATATAGCTCATAGCTGAAAATATCATATTATGAACAAACACAGGAAAAATTGAAATATTGTTGTAACATTATCAACTTGGAAAGATTGGATATAGAGAACTTTAAAGCTAAAACCAATCTTACCGGGCAGGCATGTAATTATTATTAGTTGATTCACCAGTGAAAAGATTTTAAATGAACAGATCCAATTTACTTTCCATGAATATGCTAACTTTCAAATGTACCCAAAACCATTTTCGAAAAAATAATTCACAATCTCCATGAAAGTGCTTCGCGCAAAAATCATTACAGTGCTGCAGTTTATGTTTAAAGTTATAAAAATTCACGATTCATTTCTATTTTGCAGGAGAGCAAATGCGTAATCCGGTAGATTGATATGTTGTGTAAAAATTTGAGGAAGGACATTTTAGATACAATTTATTAGGTAATTGCAAAATTAATGAAAAAAATTAATTTTATATTTCAATTATTCAACAGTTCCAGTATAAATTTATTTTCTGGAATAGAAAAATGGATTCCATTTTTCTATTTATTATGCTTCCACAATTTTCTTTTTATTCATTAAAAATTATTTCATAGCGAAATAAAAGTTATTTTGAATTTACTACGCATAGAAGTTTTGCAAACTCCAACAAAGTTTAACCATTAACGTAAAACGGAAGTTTATATTAACTGTAACTTCAAATGATTTCTATATCCAATCAACCAACTAATAACTTTTTATCAAATAGAACAGAAAATGATTAATACAATGACAAAAAGTATAGAATTGTTTTAATTTGTGATTTTTTTATGTCCGAGTGTCTCTCCTGATTATAAAAAAGTAAGATGGTACATCGTAACTGTCGTCTTCATTGTTAAAACAACGAAAAATTGGAAATGTTGCAAAAAATGTCATGAATAATTTTTTTTCACATCCTGTAGACTATTTTTGATTTTCAAAAATTCATGGAAACTCATAGGTTCAAATAATATAGAAAAAAATTCGTTGCAAAACACGTTTTTTGTAACATTCTCAATTTTTCGTTATTTAAACAATAACAACAGACATCAAGTGTAATCTTACACTTCCATAATGAAGGAAGCCTCCTGGAAATTTGGAGGGAAATATACGAAACAATATTGCTCACGAATGCGCCGATATGTCCTGCACTCTTTAGTTGTTCACAGATGAGTACCCAGACATTATTATTATTGAACTATAAAGTTTTCCAGGATAATTAGATTCCTTCCCTTCTTCTTCTACCTTTTCAGGTATCGGAGGAGGATTCCGGTTCCTCTTGTAACCAATTTTTTTACCCTTTCCCGTTTCTTGCTATTTATTCCATTTCATCTAAAGTTTTCCACCTGTCTTCTTTATTTGGTCTATCCACTTTCTTCTCAGTTAATTTCTTCTGTGGATATTATCTATTTATCCCATCTATCTATTTATTCCATCACTTTTCTAGTAAATCTGTCAGTCGCATATGTTTTTATTGGTAATCGTTATTGTATTGTGAATATCCATTTTCACTTCCATATTAATATCTCTATTTCCCAGTATTGTCTTATTTAGCGTGTAGTACAGCCTCGTTGATTCATTTTCCCTATTTGTTAGTTCTACTTCTATCTTCCCATCTTCTGTTAACATAGTTCCCAGATATTCATACGCGGTTACTATTTCCAGTGTCTCGTCTCTGCATTTTAGTTTATTAGTAATTTGATCTTGTTGTTTACAATTTATAACTATCTTTTTCATGTTTTCCATTTCTTCGGTCCATATATTCACTAGCTCCTGTATCTTATTTTTGGTATTTGCTATCAATACCACATCATCTGCATATAGTATTGAATTCATTTTCACTGGTTTCAGATTTTTGTATCCAATTATTGAGTTCAACTGCTCAGTTTTGTTATTTGTTTCCTCTGTTATTTTATCCACGATCGATACACCTAAATAAAAGCAGACTTGAGCTGCTATCCCCCTGTTTTATCACTCTCTTCATTCAAATTTTCTGATTCCATTCCTGCTATTTGTACTTTACCCTTTGCGTTCTCTTACTTGTTTCTGATAACCCCTTTTAGTCCTCTAGTTAGATTTTAATATTTAAAGAATAAGAAAGGTTCTCTATTCATGAGAATCATAATTTGAAACTACGAGTATTATCAAGATTCAAGAACCTTTTGAATGGAAACTTACAAATTTTGTAAATATACAAGAGCTGAATCATTCTCACTATAAATGTATTAGTTTTAATTTTCTATTTCACTTACTGGTTAGAAAGATATGGTTGTGATATCAGCACGTTTTTGAATTCTGGTTTTGCAATTATGGCTCCTAAGAAAATATCAGCCTGACCTCTTTGTATGGACTGCAAGCCTTTTGTATATGGCGTATTAAACATGGCATATCTACGAATTATGAAAGATGCAATAACAGAAACTGGTTGAAAATAAAAAATATTTCAAAAATGACTATTTCACAAGAGTGTCTTCCACTGGCAAAGTACTGGAGCAACGGCATCTTTTCTACTGTCAAACAAGTTACCTGCAATTACCTTGAAATTTTTTTGACAGTTCCAAGAGCCAATCAAATTTCCTCATTTTTTATCATATGAACAATTTCACCCAATCATGTCAACATTACACTGATACAGACCATGGGCTATTTTCACATTGCTATGGACACATACCTATTGATTTATTTCGATTTTGAAGTTTCAAATATTCAATATTTGGAAATGTCACGATGCAATACCTAATCTTCGCGACATTTTTAATCCAGTTGTCAGTTTGATGTTTAATTAATGTTTAATAAAAAGTAAATACCAAACTGAAAACACCACATGTAGGGTATTATCGCTGTAATACAGCGGTGATTGGATGAAATTTGACACATGACTTGGAATTAAGTAATTTGATTGGTTACTATATTCAGTAGAAAATTATCAGTAGTAATAACCCAAAAGCTTGTTGCTTGGAAACTTGCCTACAAGCAGCAAGCTTGAGAAAGTTGTTATAAAATTTTTGAGCATTTATCACAAGCAACAAGCAGCAAGCTTGAGAAAGTTGTCATAAAATTTTTGAGCATTTATCCATGAAGCCGAGCCCTTCAATAAAGGTCACAACCTTTTTCAATGGATGTCTGCTTGTGTCTTCAGGAGCCATAACAGGGACTCCGAAGATTCGCCTGCGTAGTACAGCCCAGTGTGGACACTCTAAGAGAACATGGACTGACGTTTCGTCAGTCATGCCGCAACCCCAACATAGGGAACTTTCCTCTACTACCAAGTTGTGGAGGTGTTTTCTCATACAGCAGTGCCCTGTTAGGAGTCCTGCTGTTTTAACCAATAGCAAAAGATTATTCTAGCCAATCATTCGGTATTATACTGATAATTCTGCTTCCTCATCGATAATACCTTATTTACATTGAAACGTCAAAATTTTACTTAGAATTTGTCATTATTGACAACTTAAAGTGCTTCGAAGTAAATTGAAAAATAAGCACAAACCGATTCAGTGCCATCACCCAAGAGAATATTGAACATTTAATACAAAACTCCACTCCACAATTGATGAAAAAAAAATATACCCAAATACAACTCGCTCTTCTAATTTTATCACATAATTTTTTATTTTCATCACTCAATCTTGTTTATTTCAGGCAAAACATTCAAACACACCGAATTTAGATAAAATCCCTCGTCCTAACGAACTCGTGATTTTATCAATCGGTTTATTTCCATATTTTTCCCAATTATACAAGTTTTCGTGGAAAAGAAAAAATTATCGATAAAATTTGAAGCACTCGTGGTATTACCTTCGATAAATTAACTCCAATGTTAAAATGTCATATACCTGGAAATGTTATTGTCACTTTGACATCGATAAAAAAGGTGCATCCTTTTTTATCGCGATAAAAACTCCTCTTCCTCAATATCTAGTAAGCGGACGTCACTTTTACACAATGACAATGAGTCGCAAGTTAATAAAAATAATTATTTTTGTTGTTCATCCATGTATTCTGTCGTTAATTTATCTTGCCAAAAAACACTCGAGCTTTTCTTTTATCGGATAAATTTCTCCTTAACTCAAAGTTTTGCCAATCACTGAATTTGCTCGAAAAACTGACATCAGATAAAATCGCTCCACCTTCGGTGTCGCGATTTTATCATGTCAGTTTTTCTCGTAAAATTAGTGATTGGCAAAACTGTTTCGTTGCAAAGAGAAATGTATCCGATAAAAAAAAAGCTCTTGTGTTTTTACTGTTGATTATTTTTCGACGTTTCTAGAAACCAATAGAATATATATTATCTTCCAGCCAATCAAAACATGTTGGTGGGAATAATATAGTCACATTATTCCAGCAGGAATTATGTATATTGTTTTTATTGAATGACAACCATATGACAAATTATTTGCTTTCTTTGACGCGTCTGTCATACATTTTCAAAAAATTCGTTTAATGAATTCTGTTTGAATCTCGATTTATATTGAGTCGAGTGGAATGAAATTGTAGGAAAACAAATATTAAATTTAAAGTGATTTCTATTGCAACGTCAAAAAAAATCGAATATCACATGAGAGTTCAATAAATTAAATAATAATTCTCCAGGCCTTTTCTCACTCTCAACTTGTTACCATTTCGTAAAAGCAACTAATACTTCGGGCTCTCGTATCTATTGCCTGGCAACCAGTTTTATAGGATCTGTCTTAATATTGAATTCACTTTTTCGAATGAAACTTTTGTCATCCTGATATATTTTTAAAATCTTCTTAAACTCCTCTTATCAAAAATATATAAAATGTCCATATTTGGACCTACGGTTTTTGAGTTATTTGTCTGCAAGTAATTTTTTCTAGCAATAAAACGTCAAATATGTTATTTTGAATGGCCAGGGACTCGAAAAAGTAACGTTTACACGAGAGAAACGAGAATTTCTCGACGAGAGAGGGTACTTTTCTGTCTCGTCTCGTAGCTTTATTCGAGAGACGAGAATCTCTTGTCTCAGCGGCAACACTAGTGGTTTCCATTTAAAAAATGTTTCAAGTGATGACAAAAACGGTATGAAATGAAAGTCCCCAAAATAAGAAAATATACAGGGTGTCCCATTGGAAAAAACCAAGAAACTCTGGAGCTACGGAGAAAATGTGCCATATGTAATTGATTCTATTCACCTCAATTTCAAGGTATCTGCTAGAATATTCCACATATCACCAACATATCCCTGTATCTCTCCCGATGTATTGTCAAGTTTTACGTATGGTTGCATCTGAAAAATATAGAAATAATTTTTTTTAAAACCAGTTTTTACATACCAAATGAGATTCTAACCAAGAAGGTAAATCTGTAATTTTTTGAGCAAGAACGGAAGAAAGGGCCATAAGATATATCAAAGCTAATATTCTTGCTCTAACATATTAATTGCTGTTGATGTAGTGCAAGGTACAGATTCTTACCGTATGTACCAAAATTTTCAAAGTATTATTGTTGTTATTCCAAGTAGCTCTCTTCTTATGTGTACACAAACTCAATAACGAGTGGAAACTCTCTTTGGCGTCTACCCAAATAAAGAGGTGATCAAGCCTTTTCTCAAGTATATCATGTCCACATATCCTGTTGGTTATGTTGACGTTAGCAGCCAACTACAATTCAGACGGCTGTTAATGAATATAACAAAAAAAAAAAAGAAAATAAATTGGGTTTAAAATTGTTGTAGTTAATATATTTATTAATCTAGTTGTTTTTTTCATAAATGGAAATCAGAAAGTAGTAATGAGCATAAGGAAAATTTGTATAATAAATTGAATGAATAAACGGTAAGACATTGATAAATTATTTCAAAATTACTTTGGTAGTGATTATTCTTTATACTATTTAATAATTATAGTATACTTACCTCTTTAATCGCTAGGTAGAGTAAGAAAAAGATCATTTTCAAAATCTAATACTATCTACTTCGAGCTGTAAGTACTTAAATTGTGTTTAAGGCCGATGTGGCTCCTTTTTATAGCCGAGTCATCAACAGTACACTATTTTACAGGACTGACAACCTCAGAATATAATTATTCGGAACGTATTAAAATTTTACTACATAAAAAAGCATGTGTGTGAAATATCGTCATTTTGAAGAGCGGATTTAAGTGGAAGGTACATGGCACGTGCCTTCCCAGACGGTATGCGTGGAAAGGACAGTTATTTTTCATATGCTCAAGGAGATCAGCCATATAAAAAAAATTGCAATGGTCTCAGAACAGATCCTTGCGGAAGTCCACTTGAAATAGGTTTTGGCTGAAAAGTCCTAGTATTGACGCGCACATAGAATTGTCTTAAGGTGAGAAAGTCGGCTATCCAGCTCTTCAAATTTCCTCTGATACCATAATGTTCAATCTCATGTAGTAATCTACGCCTTGGTACCCATGTAATGGCTAATATTCACTTAGTTGTTCATGTCACTTGCCTGCGGCTCGCCACAAACGCATCGTGTATAATAACCACCAGTATAATATGTTTGTTGAATGATATACTTTTATTTTAGAAATGTTTCATGGTGCTACCCTGAATAAACTACACATTATATAACGGCCTAAAGAATCCCATGAATTGGATATTAGATGCTCGTTAAATTTTATCTTTAAAATCATACACTTCGGTAAATTACATATAATTTGTGTAGGGAGATCGTTAAGGAACGTGTCTATTTACCACTGATAAATTGGTCACCAATTTTAATGGATTCTAAATTTAATTAAACATTAGTGGACTGTTAGTATGTAATTGTGGAAAATTATATATTTCAAACGTTCCTGGAAGTTGGATTTACATTATTTGACGTTTATTCATTGTGTGTAGCATATTTTATATTGCAGAGACGTATTTATTGAGAATTAGCAGGAAAATAAGTTGGGCTGCTAGGCACGTCTTGGCGCTGTCATATGACGACAAGCGCCGAATTTGGAGTTTTCTATCCAGGTCCTCGCACTTCTTCATCACACACAGTTGTCAATTGGCGTCTTGATGTGAGACAAGATCTACGACGAGACAGATGATGAACTTGCTGTAATGGCCCTATTATTGAGAGAAAGTATTGGAAGAAGGAAAATAACGTGGAATTCTTCGCTTATCGTTTTTGCCTATTCTGCTTCCACCTCAAGTGACAAATCATGACTGACATCTGTCAGCTATACTATGAACAGCTCTGTTTTTGTTGCAAACTGAGCAAACATCAGATCGAAACTTGTTCGCATTCATCTCTTCAATTCGTGTGTCTGATGATTAGCAGGATAGCCGTCGAATGATGCCCCGCTCACTAGATCGTTCCGACACAGCATATTATCTGTCAAAAACGATCGGGTGGTCGGAATTCCATCCGGCGACGAATCGTGACATGCCGAACAAGTGGGTAACTACCATAACAATAACAGCAGATGATCAGGAAATTTAGTAACAACGCCTTTGCGAGCAGGTGCATTGCCTTGTTGAAACCTATTTCTTAAACCCGGTCTGTTCTTTAAACTTTTTTAACATAATCAATTCACTAAATTGCTTTTGCATCGTAAATAATAATGCCATAACATCCTTTCACGATCCAGTTCTCTCCACCTACTCTGCAGCTGAGCAGACAACTTCAGTTCACCGGAATCGTGCCTCTGTTGATTAAGGATTTATTATGCCAAAATATAAGTTTCAACGAAGCGTAAAATAGGTTGTATTATTGTTAAAATGAACAAGACTTTGTTGTTGTATTGAAAAATGCGGCTTTAGTTTCCCAAACAACTCTTTCATACCTACGCAGTGATGAACGAGACAAGGTAAGACAAATATCAAAAAGGATGAGACTTATGCGATACCAAGACCAGAAGCGTATTTAAAATTGCATCTCAATACTCTTTGTACTTTTTTCTACTCCTATAGGTACTATCAGTTGTTAATTAAATGCCAATTTTCAGTTTCATAATGATATTCACTATAACACTGATTTTCATTATGAAACTGAAAGATTGACCAATAGAACTCTAGATTTTCAAATACTCAAGTAGGCAGACCCAATATTTTTTGTAGAATGTTTGACAGTTTCTAAGAGATTCGTGTTTTATGACAGTAACAGCAACAGACCGGAAATACTCAATGAACAAGGCAAATACATATTCAAACTTATTATTCTTGTCCACAATAATGTATTTCTAATATTGTATAACAGTAACATACTTATGCGCTTTATGCTATTACTTCTACCATGTGGTCCCGCGGCACAGTGGGTGAGGGCGCCGTATAAGGTTGTTTTCGATCTGTTCAATCCGGGTTCGAGTGCCGGGTAGTACATTTTTTTATATATTTTTTCAAATCAAATTTCTTCGTAGCAAAAATAGTTTATGCAACTCTTATGTAATCATTACTAATACACTCGCATTAACCATACGAATCTCGCCTTTGGCTCGTTTCGTATCCCGGTTTATGCTTGTGTATTAATAACCATCATTAAATAATGATCGTTGCATAATATATTATTTGAAACTATATGCATTTGTGCGTCTTTGAATCGACTTCAGTATTGCAGCACCAAGATGATGCAGGTCTTACAATTAAGATCCCGTTGTTGTTGCGATACCCAACATTGATGACAACTAAGTAGTACCTACCTTCCTTTGAACCATATGCTGTAAAAAACTTCTTTTCCCAATCAATTTTGTAGGAATGGCAATCAGTAAAACTCTACCAAAAAAGTACAACACTAGCGAGGGACTGCATGAATTTCCTTCGGTATTTCGTCTTGTCTACCAGGTTTAATGAATGGTTTTCAATTTTTACCCAAATGGCAACTTCAAAAAATTTGTGAAAAAGCAATATCAACCAACCAATAGCAATAAAATCTATCAGCTTACTCGTCACTTGAAGCTCCCAATATCAAACTATTATAGTATTTATGACAATAGAGTGTGGCGTTCTACGAATAGCAGTATTCAAAATTTAAACACCCTCCAGCTTTTGTTATGTGGATGTCCTCCAAATAATACCCAAACATCCGATGTTCAGCTAAACATGAACTAGATGTAGCCGACCTAACAACACCAAAACATTCCATTCCAAACGTACGTATAATACTCAATATTGATCATGTTTGATATGTTCACTTCTCTGAGAACAATATTCAATTTGTAGGCACTATTTCCTCCACCATATTGAATTAATTTTCATTTTCGATAAAATTTAATCAACGTCAACCATCGTAGTGGAAGTGATGTGAGGGGAGTCACGTATTAAGGTTACTGTTAGGTGTTGTAGGTGACTGTGTTGAGAGGCATTCGACCATTGAGAGTTTGCCGATACATTGAAAAAATATTTCCTAATATTTTGATGGAACGTTCAGTGAAAAATAATTGGAAGTGGATAGTTCTCTTGATTTTTTTCTGAAGCTATATATGTACAGGGTGTCAATTTTAAAACTCTATTGGCAAATTCACTTTCTTGATCATAAATCTGAGACTATAATACAAGTTTTTAACGTGAGTAAACCATACTTACATGGTTCCAATTTACTGGGACATATTGTATATTCGGTGCCGAAACTGTTGGCTTTTCGTATTTCGTGGGCGAGTAAATGTTGAAAAGCTTTCATAATGGATAATGTAGCATCATTTGAAATTCTCCAAAGGGTCTGGGAATGTTTACAGAGGGTTTATTTTTTCGGTTAGACCAAACTCAATTCCATTCGAGAAACTGATGATATCGATTTCTATTCTTTTTTCCAGAAGTAGCTGCCGAGAGGGATATCTGCGTTGAATGCGTTTTTTTTGTTTATTAGAAATCTATATACCATAAGATTATTTGATTTCCACATACTTTTTTTCAATTTTCTTTACGTCAAAACTAACTATTACGGAGCAGCAAAATATTGTATGCCTCCAAACTAATTTCCGAGCAGAATGAAACAAATACGAATGATATAACAATACTTATGCAGCATTTCATAATTTTCCCGAATGGTCTAGTTTGCCATCATGTTTCAAATTTAGGATGAATGTCGGATAACCAAAATAGGCAAACGTAGGTACACATATCCAGGCAGTCGGTGAAACAAGACAAAACTTAATAGTCTGGCAGTTGACAGGTATATACTCCATGTTACCGGCAGATAGACTAAGATAATTTATTACAGCCATTAGTATGGACAACATACGATATCGCTAACGATTCTGACACTTTGAAATTTATCGTAAAAATTAGTTTGAGAACATAGGGAGTCAATAGGAATGCTAATAATTCTCCTCATTGGGGTATACTTGACGTAATAGATATTGTGCGAACTTGAAGTTGTCGGCTTTTTGTTCGACTGTAATTCGATACGATACCATCATAGTCCGCAATATAACTTAAAGGGGATATACGATTAGATAGCTGCATTGAAAATATTACGTCCACCATACCTATAACTTTAAATAATTATATGGATACATTTTCCATTGATAATGGAAAGCTAGACTATAATTGATGATTTTTTGGATAGATGAGGCTTTTTATTGATTTAGATTCATACTAGATGAGCTTTCAATAGTATGATCCATAGACTTTTAACAGTTCCATTGAATATTGACCATTACAACAAAGAGCTAAATATCATAGAACAAATAGCAGTTAATAATAATTACGATTCTAATTTGAAAGACAATATCATGAATGAAAATATACTAAAACATACTGTAGAACAAAAATTTCCTTCTGATAAAAACAAAAATATTCAATTTAAGAGCTTAACATTCTTTGGAAGACCATCCTTAAGAATCAAATTATTTTTAGAAACACTAGACTCGAATATTTGCTTCAAAACCGATAACAATTTATCTATATTCATTAAAAACAACAAATCCAAATCTTCAAAATTAAACTGTGGTTATGACAACTGTGATAAAATTTATATAGATAGAACTTTTAGGAATTTTAAAACTAGAATTTCAGAACACAAACAGCTATGACAATCAGAAATCAGATTCTAACTACTCAAATCATCAATGAGCAAACACAGTTTCATTTTCGATTCAAACTTTTAAATTTTGCATATGAAACCTAAATCCCTGAAATTAAATTTTTCAGAAGCTCTCTAGATAAATATTCAGATAGGTACTCTTGTCAACGACCAAATAGATATCAACAATTTTTTCCTATCAAATATTTTCACCTAGAAAGGTTCCGGTGAGATTGTTGTGAATGAATTTCCAGGTAAAATTGTTAAATACTGTTACGCGAGCTGCTGCATTAATGTGCTCAATTAGTGCCCCCAGTGAAATTCCCATATAATACGACTATGGCTCCTCCGCCTTATTTTCGAGAGTTTTCTGGAATACGTGACATCTGGAAAAACCCAGCGCATCCACCAGAACTTCGAGAGGTTTCTAGAACAAGACGTGCGAGTATAAATAGGCGACGAGCATCGTAGCGGAGTTAGTTAGTCAGTTAGTGTTGATACTGGAAGAAAGCAATCGCTCCTCGATAAAGTGACTCTCATATAAATTATAGTTAGTGTGTGTTTAGTGTGATATTTAAATAATTATTAAATAAGGACTGTATTTGAATATAAATCTGTGAATATATATTAATTGTAAATATAAATTAGAATAAACGTTACAATACTTTAGTTAATCCCATATTGAGACACTTTTTGCTTTTTATTTCCATGTAAATAGATTATAATACTTCTGTCAATATCCGTTAAATTGAATATTAAGGCACTGTATAAATTAAAAAAATTTCATTATACCTCCACTCGTTTGAGAAAGCTACTAGCTGTGTTAGCGAAGCGCGTCACAACTTTAGTTTTAATATAATGTATTTTTTAACAAATTAAATTGTTTCATTTCATCATGAGGATTTTTTGTTAATGATTTTGAATAGTCAACCAAGCACACAGTGATATTAAAAAGTAGGCTTACACTTGTTTGTGTAACTAATAGGTTATTGAAAATTTAAAGCATGTAATTAATGTCAGAACCAATATTTTCATAATTTTTAAATACTTCTAAGCCCAATGGACCTAGCGAAAGCGCTGCTAAAAACAAATAGCAGAACATGAACAGAAAAACAGTCTCTAAAATGATGGCCAAGAATGAGGCAAACCAAGCAGTTTATCAAGGAGCCCTCACCAAAACTCACGGAGTATCTGTAACTGACCCAAAATGGGAAAACAGCCAGGATCCTGGTTGGGCACCTGCCAGACTTAACAAATACATGAATAACATCAGATTGGCAGACACAACCATTAGCAAGTTTTGCCAAAAATATGAGGAAACCTCAGTACACATACTATGCTACTGCGAAGGCCTGACTAGGCAAAGGTTTTCACTGATAGGAAGAACCATAACCCTTTCAGAATATAGAGGACCAGAGATATGTCTAGTCCAGTGAAAAGGACGAGTCTAGATAATCATCTATAGATTACCAGGGTGCTTATTCTCAACCAAGAGATGTGAGAGCTCCTACGAGAAAATCCGCCATTGTTCCATTGAAATTTTATACGCCGTTTTCGGTCCATTTTTATTTTATATTATATCTATGATTTAGAAGTTTTATCACTAAGATTAACATATAAAATGACATCTATCACGATATGACGTTTTCTTGTTACTCTTAAACTACTATTTGAGCAAATGGTCTACCACATACATTTCAATTCATTAATAACATACGGCAACAATGTCCAAGTATTTCGCATGGCCCAGAATGCAGTTCGAAATTTCAAGAGAGCAAGGAACGTTCCTACTCGTGTGATAGAATACTCACTTCTCTCAACTATGTTCTATCGATGAAAATAAGCGTCCTGGAAGGAATACACGATATATCTGTAAAGGTGGTAGTGGAGAGGCTCTAAAGAGCACATGAGCCCTATATTCATCCCATCCTATATTTTGTACCTATAAAATAAAAAAATGAACAGACATCTTTCTATAAGTTCCAAGCATAGGAATATCATTAATTCAAATGGGTTTAAATTTTCAAAGTTCCACAAATTAATTGGGGCGTTTCTGATCATATTTATTATCCTCCAATAATTCAATGTTAAGCTTATGTTGTACAATTTCAATTTTACTCCATTTTATAATAAATAAAATTGTGGCTTTTGAATATCATTCATTCTATTGAATTTGGAACCTTTTTAATCCGACTCTGAAACCATTCATTATATCTTATAGATTATCGGGCCTATACAATGAGTCCTAATTGGATATGTTATTCATGGCAATAGAAGCTGAAGATAATTAAAATTGCCAGCTAAATGGGTTTAGGTCGAAAAAAAAGTTTCTGATTCGCAAAAGTGGTGATTGTAATTCGAAAGCTCTCATTCACACATCATAAATCACGAAACAAATTTCACACAGCACATTTCATCTCTCGAAAACTCACTTCAAATCAATTTGTGCCAAAGTTACTTTCAGCAGAAAGATATAAAACTGGCTAGATCAAAGGAAAAACAAGGAAAGAAAATATATAGAAACGGGAAATAAAATGGGTGAACTTCACTCGCGTAGAGAACATATTATATTTGTGAGAGAGTTGAAAAAAA